>VWPU01018110.1:0-53331 GCA_013398955.1 Callaeas wilsoni | reverse complement strand
CGTCCCTCAAAGCCCGGAGGGGGCGGGAAAGTNGCGGCTGGGGCTAGGGGGAAACTCCTGGTCCCGCCCGTCCCTCAGAGCCCGGCAGGGGGAGAAGCTCCTGGTCCCGCCCTTCCCTCAGAGCCCGGCTGGGGGTGGGGAGAAACTCCTGGTCCCGCCTGTCCCTCAGAGCCCGGGGGGCGGCAAAGCTCCTGGTCCCTCCCGTCCCTCGGAGCTCGGCTGGGGGTGGGGGAAGCTCCTGGTCCCGCCTCCTCAGGGGCGCAGTGGGCAGGGCCGGTGGCGGCGCGTCACTTCCCGCGGCCGGAAGGTTCCAGAGGTTCCACGGGGAGCCGCCATGGCCGTGGCGCGAGAGGAGGTGAGGCGATTCCCGGCGGTGCCCCCGGGCGCTGGCGGGGCCCTGTGCGAAGGCAGCCGTGCGGCCCCGTCCGGGAGGCGAAGAGCCGTCAGTCCCCGCGTTCGCTGAGGGCTGTGGGGGTCTCCGCTTGCGGCGGTGCGGGTTAAGGGAGCTGTGCCATCAGCCCAGCTTCTCTTGGTTTCTCTTGGTTTTTAACGCATGAAGACTTAAGCGCTGAAAGCTTAAACCTTGTCTGAATTTATGATCTTGGAGGTCTTTTCCAGCCTTGTGCTCCGAGATGGCCCTGGTTGAGCAGGGGGGTTGGACCCTTCCAGCCCGACTCATTCTGTGAATTAAGATTCTATGGTTGTGTATATCTACAGGAGTGGTCAGGGGGTGAGGAAGGGATGATTCCGTGCTTACCGGTTTGCAGTGGGAAACTAAATTACTGACCAGATAAAGCGGAAACTCCAACATCTAGAACAGTTTGAATTGTCATAAAAAGCTGTGAGCCCTGAGCACAAAGAGTGTATCTAATGTATACGTGTGATCCTTTGTTTTTGAACCAGTTGCAGAAAGATTTGGAAGAGGTTAAAGAACTGCTCACGAAAGCCACTAGGAAGCGGGTGCGTGATGTCCTTGTGGCAGAGAAACACAAGCTGGAGCTGGAAATCAGGAATCAGCCTCCGCCGAAGCCAAAAGATGTGGCAGAGGAAGAAAAGTCGTCGCTGGGAGGGTACACAGTGAAAATAAACAATTATGGTAGGATTATTTTTCTAGACGTCCAGCATTTCTCTGAAGAGATGGCAGGGTGGCATTAGTGGGAGTTAGAGTTGCCACTTAGCATCATAGTGAAGCCTTAAGTGTTTATTCCACACTGGAGACCCCACTTTAAAAGCTACCGCATGCTTACCTTGCCACCCGAACCCCAGTGTGTACTGATCATGTTTGTGTGATAGCATTTGGTGGGATGCATTAAGTATCCTTGCTGTACCAGCTGGTATTTTTCTATTGCTTAGTGTTTAGCAGGAATGAAAGAGTAAGCTTGGCTTCTCTGCTCGCCATGTAGGTGAGAGGAGAGGGAATTGCTCAAGATGCAGGGAGTAGGGGAAGAAGTGGGTCAAGGAAACTGCAGCAGGAGCAAACAGCTGGCTCTGACTCTCGCTGCACAGCCAGGGTTGCTCTCTTTTGACCTCAGCTGATACACGGGTTTTCTCAGAATTTGCAGGAATTAGGGAACAGGGCTACATGGGGGGGGACCTCCTTTGGCTCTCAAGTTATTCCTGAATAATTCATGTCTTCCCTTTATCGCTCTGAAAATTGCTTCAGTAAGGCAAAGATCCTAGTTGTTCGAGGGGGCTTTGTGGGGGAAGTTGGAGTGCATGACGCTTATGGAAGAGGGGTAGAACTTAATCTCTTTTTTTCACTTCCAGGTTGGGATCAGTCAGATAAGTTTGTTAAGATTTACATCTCTTTAAATGGTGTCCAGAAGCTTCCAGCTGAGAATGTGCAAGTGAATTTCACAGAGAGGTGAGTTCATCTCGTAGCGCAGCAAGAACACTGAAGTCCAGGAGTGTTGGATCAGCCTTTTTCTCTCCGCTCCCTTTTTTCTTTTTTTAAACTTCAGCTGTATTAGCTTTTAGTAGCACTTCAGAGTATCAGGGTGTTTTCATTTTACAAGTGCACCTCACCATGCTTGACAGGGCACATGGTGTTAGTCCTGGGTATTTGTGGTGATAGAACTGAGGTGTACACTAAGGAAATTTGCTTTTCCGAGGTTGTAGGGGATCATTGAGATAGAAAGGATCCCAAAGATCTTGATTTGTTGTGAAGTCTGGATTGGTCCTTTTAATTTCTCTGTTAAAATTGAACTGAACATTTTGAGAGCCCTGGGAATAAAGTAATTCAAGCCTGTTGGCCTGCTTTCCCAAGAAGTACTCTGCTTTCCTGAGAAATACGCCTGCTAAAGGGTTTTCAGACAATATAACCACTGGAATATTTGTACCCTTCCTCCCTCCACTTCCTGGGTCCAGGTCGTTTGATCTGCTAGTGAAGAATCTGAATGGGAAGAACTACACCATGACCTTCAACAACCTCCTGAAGCCCATCTCTGTGGAAGGCAGCTCTAGAAAGGTCAGTGCACCTTGTGTGTGAGAGGTGATTTAGGGCCCTCACAAAGTATCATGTTCATTGCCTGACTAGTTCAGGGGACTCAGTTCTGATGATCAGTCCCTCCCTTCTGCGGCTAAGTCTCTGCGCCGTGAACATGAGTCTTACTAATCTGTGATTGTCATAACTGCGGAATTAGTCTCTGGAATCCTATTTCAAGAGATCAAGTCTGGATATTTAATAGCTCACCAACAGGATTTCAGAAATAATTAGGCAGAAAATACCACCAAGCGTTCGTTTGCATCTTTGTGCTTTTAAATACCTCTGAGAAATTCTTTGCCATTTTTAAGAGATTTGTCAGCAGACTGAAATCTGGGGAAGCTTAAATAGGCTTAATTCCCAAAGAAAAGTCTGGAACCTGCTCTGCCTTGGTGAGGGTGTGTTGCTCCAGAACTGAACACTGGTGTGGTGGTTTAACCCTAGCAGGAGGTTAATTTTCTGAGGGAAAAATTAACTCTATCCTAGCCAAAACCAGGACAAGTAGTAACATTTTACTGCTGCTGACTGGTGATATCCATACCCTGCTACTTGTGGCACCTTTCCAGGCTTAGACATGTGTCATATACCTCCTGTGAGTTCTGTGTTGTATTTAGTGACATCAGCTGTGAAGAACTACTGGTTCAATTGGAAATTGGCCTGAAATGAGTACAGAGTGAAATTAAACCAGCTGAAATAAACGAGAGTGATGCTCTGGTGATTTTTAACACGGTGTGAAAGCGAGCAGTGGTCATGTACTTAAGCCAAGGTAAAGCTGCAGCAGACCCTTTTCTGCTGTGGCACGCAGGAGTTCTTTGTGAAATTTAGGTCAGGGTTGCAAGTAAACAGGGTTTGTAACTTGCAAACATGTTGCAAGATTAAGCAATACCCTAAAACTAGTTTCTTATCCTTGGAGAAATAAATTGGAGGAGCCTCTACCTGAACTTGGTATGCTTGGAGAAGTTTAGCAATTATAGTCACTCTTTACCAGGCAGTCCTGAGTACTGAAGCATCCTTTAAATCACTGAGCGGTGTTCCTGCAGCACTTTATGTTCGTCTGTATTGGTACTGTTAAGTCTGTACTAGTATTATATTAACCACATATATAAATTGTCCACAGTGAAGTTAATACTTTGTATCCTGAGGCTGAGTACATGCTATAATTTTTGTATGCTACATAATGATGGATAGCTGAGAGAAACGTTTCAGGAATTTGTGAGTATGGAAGAGGTTTATGTTACAAGCTAACCTTATTCATTTTGACTGGCATCCCTTTATGAAGCATTCTGAATTCATGCCTTGCTGTTCACCATACAGATAAAGACAGACATGGTCCTTGTGATGTGTAAGAAGAAGCGAGAGGAAAAATGGGATTGTCTCACTCAAGTGGAAAAAGAAAGCAAAGAGAAAGAGTAAGTGTCTTTTCAACCCTCCATCTTGTTTTCCATTTCTTGTTCTCTGTGTTGTTTCAGGACTGCTGGGAGAGGTCTGTACCGACTGTGCAGTTATTCTGAGCATTGCTTGTCTGGGGAACAGGCCCTGAGATGCTGGAGGATCATTAGGTTGGGAATTCTTTTGGTACTTGTAGGACTGCAAGTGGAAGAAATACACTTTGAGTAGCTGCCACTCCTCCACTGTTTATTGCTAATGATGAAGGCTGCATCATAGGGCATATGATAGGGAAGACCTGGAGTGAAAATTCTAGAGGGAATCAACCAATTAGAGATTCATTTGCATTTTGATGGCTGCATTCATTGCAAAAACTGCATTAGTGAGATGACTGTGTGTATTATATAGAAATACATGGATATGTCCCCTGCAGCTCTACTGGTTAAAATAATTATTGTCACCTGTGTGTGAAGTGCCTGCACAAAAATCCCAGTGTGCTTTTGGCAAAACAGGTCTTTTTTTACTTAGATGATTATCCAAAGTCTGAAGCCAGTTGGTAACACTTCAGGTGCTTGGGAGCAGCAGGCAGCTTACACATACACAGGTATGAGGGTGGTAAATGACAGTAGGAAACACCTGGGGACAAGAGGCTTTCTAAAATACTTCTATATATATGTATATCATGTAAAGATTTAATGTTATTTTATGTGTATAGCCACCTTGAAGCATGGAAACACTATTGAGAATGTTATCCCTGCCAACAATTCATTCTGTGTATGTTTTCAGGGTGAGTTGCTAAAACTGATTAGGCATAAGTACCTGAATTTAGGGCAAAACAACCTTCTCCACTCAAATGGCATCACAGGAGAGTTAAGAGGAAGTGACATGAGAATGAATGGAGTTTTCTGGAGGGACAGGGTCACTTCGTTAAACCTGTATCTTGTGCAGAGAATTCCTGAAGATTTACTGTTTGTCAAATGACCAGCTCCAGAAATGCTGGTCCCAGCCAGGGTCTGTGCAGCCCAGGGTTAGCCCTGAGCATGAGGAAGTTGCTCCCTCTGCTGATCTGTTTTCATCTGCTCTGTTTTTGAGCTAGGCTGCACTAGTAACTACCTACAGGATTTTGGAAAATGGGATAGAGAGGACTTTTGCCAGAGAGGGCATTATGTATAGTCAGGTCATAGGGGCCATGTCCTCCACGGGTGCTGACTGCCGGTGGCACTCTTCGTCACCTGAGAAAATTGCTTTGAAATGCAATGTGTTAAGAAGTCAGTTAGCCTCTGGAGATCATCTGAAAAATGGGAAGCAGAAAAAAAGCCTTTTGGGTTGTGAATGTGGTCTCTCCAAAGAGCTTGATTTGGTCATTTCTCCATTTTTATTCACTTGTCACATAACATAAGGCAGGTACTGGCACTTTCTGTGTCTGTTGTATTTCACTTCTGCTTCCTACAATTAATTTTGGGCAGTGCTTCCAGGGTCATGTTTACTGCAAAATGCTTCCCATCAAAACACTGTCCTACCCCATGGGACATCTCTAGGTATACTACTCACCATGCACTTGGTTTAAGGGTGTTTCTTAGGATTCTTCTTATTTGGAAGCTGAGACTGCTGTGATCTAAAGAGTTTGCCAAAGCCAAAGTCCCATTACCAGGATGTTTCAGAGAAATATTAGCATGTAATTTTGTTGGGTATACCTGACCTTCTCATGTATCCGTCTTGCAGGAAGGCTGCCTATGACACCGCAGATCCTAGTGAAGGGCTTATGAACATTTTAAAAAAGATGTATGCGGAAGGGGACGATGAGATGAAGCGCACCATCAATAAGGCCTGGGTTGAAAGCAGAGAAAAGCAGTACAAAGGGGACATACCAATGGATATCTGAAAGTACTCTAAGGGCCGCCTTAAAACTGATCTTCCATGTGAGACACGCTGTGCTGCAAAGATCATCGTTTACATAGCCTTCTTCCAAGCAAAGACAGTCATTTTCCATTTCAGGTTGGAGAAAATATTTAAATAAAATAGCTTGTAAAGCATTTCTGTCAAGTCAAGTGGTTCAGCATTTCCTGAGGAGTGAAGCATAGGGTATATATCCTTACCCTCCTTGAAAAAGCATCTCAGATGAGCAGGGAGTGCTGTGAGACTGAGAACAGAATGTAAAAGTAAAGGAATCTTAAACTAGGATGGGTCAAGGCCTCTGTTGCCAGTGGCAGCTGCACCCGTGTGGTTGCTGGGGCTGGTGTCATGCTCACTTCACAGGGTGTAGCTTTTTGATTCAATATGGGAAAGTGTTGAACTGTAAAGCATGTCACAAAGGGAGAACTGCTGAAGAAAGCAGAACCACATCCTAAGCACTTGATAGTTAAGCAGAAACAATATGGTGTTATTCCTGGGGTATTCAAATTTAATGATTACTCTCAGAAACTATTATTAATATTACTATTACTATAAATTTTGGAAATCAAGGTGCTCGTGCCAGCTGTGAGCATCTTGGGATGTCTTTGAGATGCCATCAGTCAGGGTGCAGTCTGCAGTCATCAGCAGGAGAGCAGTGAGCTGTGATGCTGGACAGGGAGCTTGCCCTGGCTCTAGCAGTCTGAAGTAGGAAATGAGGGATAAGCTCCACTTTGTCCATTGACTTCGAAGGGGTTTTAAGGTAAGACAGTAAGAAGTATATTAAGATGGCTTATGCACCAAACTATGACTCAGCTGGGTGTGATGGATTGCTGTCAATTTGCTGCTAGTATTTGGCCTTTTTATTGCCACCTCTCAGCCCCACTGCTGGGGTGGGGGACAGAGCAGCCACTGCCCCCCCCTTTACTGCACTGCTTTGAAGAAGAGTACAGGGCAAACATGACCTTAGCAGCAAGCCTGTTGTTAACTGTGTCCTTCCTGCCTCCTTCCCATGTGTCTCCCAAGGACAGATTTGTTGTTACCTATGAATTAAGGGAGCCATTACTCTCCTGTTAAGGTCTGGACTAGGGCTTCCTCACTACCTTGTTCTTGAAGCATTGGACCGAGCGCTGCACTACAAACAGGAGAAATACCAGCACAGTGTAGTTTCTAACAGGTCCTTTAGCCACTTTGTCTGCTTGTTAATATAAGTATGTATTTAGTTCGCATAGCAAGAGTATCTAAACTTGAGGCTATGTTTTATTCCCACTCTGTGCTTGCCCCTGTTCATGGCAGAATACCACTTTGTCCTGTTGTGCAGTTTTATTTATGCTTTTACCCAGATTACCATGATGAACTTACCATATGGTGGTAAAAAACAAAATGCTTAAACGAGCCATGTGCTGTATGTCTTTATTTCTAATGTTGCCCATACCACAAACGTCAACTTAGTTCTGCAACCGGCAGGTAGTGACGTTCTTCCACAATCAAACTGCCTCTCACACAGACCGCTGTAGTGCAGTTGTGCTGCTGCATGTCAGCTGATACCAGCTGTAATCCAGTGCATTTAATGAATCAGCACAACTCCTCGTCCTTCCCTCATTAGTTTGACATTGATGCTGAACTGAGGCAGGACAGTCTGGCTTTAATTACACACACAAATGAGCCTGGTTTGTTTCTTCTGCCTGAATGCACATCCATGTGGTGATTGTTACCACATGGCTCTCTGGACACCGGACATCTGAGCATGGTCAGCAAAGTGGCGGAAAACAATTCTGCTGAGCCTCCAACGCCGCTTAACCCCCCGAGGGCGGGATGTCAGGACACACCTGTTCCGGATCCTCACAGGGCAGCTGTCCCGGGGCAGGGCAGCGATCTCTTTATCAGCCGCTTCCTAAAACACAAGACCGCAGCACAAGAGTTTATCTGTATTCCCTGGGATTTAGAGAGGCCTTACTGCCAGACCTCAAACTCCAGATGTAGAGTAGGTACCATCACAAGCTTCTCCACCACCTCATGAATAAACTTTGCTATTTAATTGGGAACTTCCATCTGTCTTCCTCACTCGCCTCTTTCTTTCTGGGCATTCCAGCACTGAATGTAAACTGATCCACATGGAGACCCCCAAATTAAACTTATCACACAGACAGAACAATCTCAGGCCACTAATTATAACCAGTCAAATCAGCTTGTCTTTGTCCCTGTTGCAGAGTGAGCTAGCCCTCTAAAGAGACCCAAAATTTAACCTTATTACAGACTGAATAACCTCAAACCAGGAATTATAGTTAGTCAAACACCCATTTGGCTTCCTCCTCATTGCAGGGTAGGCTAGGGTTCATTCATTTAGATGAGCTGAATTTAAATATACATTGTTTATTAACTGCCTGCTGAGGTAGCATGCTTTGATGTCAGTAAAAGGGATCTCATACAGTGTACTTTGGAAGGTGTTACAGGACTTTCTTTTGGGGCTTTTTTCTGAATTGGTTTTGCCTCGTGAGGACATCCAGCACCAGTCAGACTTGCCCGAGAATGGTAAAGTCAATATATAAAAGCAAATTCATACACTTTCTCTCCCAGGATGTGTAAGTATCTTGGCCAGATCAAATACATACAGGAATAACCTGCTACTTGCAAAAGTTTTTGGTGCTTAGTAAAGCAGGCTGAGAACAGGGCAGTGAATTTTTAAGAACAGTTTTAACACTCAGATCTGATGCAGGTTTCACATGCTTGTAGCTCAGGCAAGACGCAAAATTAAATATTTCTAATTGCACAGATTGGTAGTTTTGGCTAGATCAGGCTTTCAGATTTTTAAATAAAAAATAAATCTAGAGTTTATTTATTATTCTGTATTATTGGAAGAAAATAGGTTTGTCAATGTGTGTGGTGGGGGAAATGTGACTTCACTGTATTTAGTGTTACATACACTGCTTACACAAGAAGCACTGGTTTCAAAAAACCCCGCAAACCAATGCGCACAACCTCCACTGAGGTGAATGTGCTGTTGTTGTAAACACCCCAAAAGGCTGAAATCACTATGGAATATGACATGATTCTGTGCTTGTGAGCTGAGGAATCTCAACATCTGTGACCTGGGACAGCTGTTCGGCTCTATAGAGTGACTGCCGTGGCCCTGAGCACAGCACAGCAGCAAGAGCCACGTGTGGGCTCATGCCCTGGCTGGGCACAGCTGTGGAGCAGCGGCCGGTACCTGCAGCTCCTTGGGAAGGATGGAGTTCTTCCGGATGGCATTGATCCGCAGCCTCTCATCCGCATGCTCGTACGCCACCTTCCTCCTCTTGACGTCCCGCACCATCCTCCAGTTCACGTAGTAGCTCCGCACCTGCCCTGGGCAGGGCGAGGGAAGAACCTGATTAAAGAAATGAAATTTGTGATACCTGCCTGTTGCACGTAGTTTGCCCTAGTCAGGTATGAATTGTTATTTCCATAAAGCATGGAATATCCTGAGTTGGAGGGGACCCACAAGTATCATCGAGTTCAATGCCTGGCCCAAACACGGCCCCACAATCCCGCCATGTGCCTGAGAGTGTTGCCCAAACACTCTTCGAGCTCTGGCAGCCTTGGGGCTGTGACCATTCCCTGGGGAGCCTGTTCCAGTGCCCGACCACCCTCCTGGGGAAGAACCTTTTGCTAATATCCAGCCTAACCCTCCCCTGACACAACTCCGGCCGTTCCCTCGGGTCCTGTTACTCGTCACAGAGAGCAAAGATCGCTGCTGCCCCTCGTGAGGAAGATGTAGACAGCGATGAGGTGTAAGAAGTGTAACGTGTGATCCAGGAGTTTCAGGATACCTGAGACATAGAGCCCCAAGCTAGACCGAACGCCACATTACACTGGACCCGCAATGCTCCCGCGCCGCGGGGGCAGGGCCGAGCCCGCAGCGGTCAAACACTGCCCACATCTCCCCTGCCCGCTCCCCGGCCGGCCGGACAGGGCCCCGCAGAGACGCGGGGAAGCAGGGTCAGAGGAACGGAGGGGAGCGAGTCGGTCTGACCTGCCGAGCCGCCCTCAGCGCCCAGCTCAGCGCGGCCGCCGCCATCTTGTCGCTGCGCCGCGCGTGCGCCCGGTCACGGCGCGTGCCCGCCCTCAGGCCGCTCCCGCCTCCCCCCCGCCGTATTCAGAACGTGCGCCCTTCCCTCCCGCGGTATTCTCGACCTGCGCGCGTCCCTTCTGCCGTATTCCCGACCTTCCCGCCTCCCTCCCGCCGTATTCCCGCCGTATTCCCGCCGTGCGCGCTCTTCCCAGCGCTCTGCGGCGGCAGGCGTGGCCAGAGCTCCAGGCGCGTCTGAGGGCTGTGCTGTGTGCGGATCCCGGAGGCGCCGTCAGGCCTCGCTCGCACCACCCGTCATTAGAGGCAGCTGAATCTGCCACAGAAACAGCAGGGGCCGGCGTTGGGTGCAGCAAAGATAGCCCAGGTCGAAAAGTGTGAAAAACGCACTCTTTTTCTCCTGTGAGGATTTAAAAGTTTTTAATAAAAGAGCAATAAGGGACAAGACAATAAAGCGAAAGTTACGGCGCCGAGCGGCCGGCCAGTGTCTATCCTACCAACGGCGCGCCGACCGCAGCACTTATCGCTGTATTTATCCTTTAAAATATTACATATGCATTAGACTTCCCAATGCGCCTATACATATTCATGATCTATCCCCGCTTCGTATTAAAATGAATTCAAAGGTTATTTGCGCCTGCGCAGTGCCTCCTGGTGGTCGTGGGCCGGGGTCTTCAGAAGTCTTCCTCTCAGGGGCCGGGGTCTTCCTCTCAGTTGAACTTTTTACCTTTCCTTGTCACGCATGTTCTTTAGGCTCTTGGATTCGGCCCGCGCTATGAACCTAGCTTCAGCCGGTTCAGGGGTTTTGGAGAGCAGGGACCAGGTCAGATCACTCTCCTTTTTACAATAAATCTACATCCTCCCATCCTACTTCTGACACGCACCAGCGATAACAAGGGGCTCTGGATGGATCATTCCTTAACCCCCCTTGAACTTTCTTGTATCATATCTACACGAATTCCTTCCACTCAAGGATGGATTGTATAACTACATCCACTATTAACAGAACAAACTAGAGTCATATTCTTATAGTGAAACCATTTTAACATTATACATTTCACATTCTTTAATATCTGCGGAAAGCCAATATTATAATATATATCTATAACAAAGAGGAACGGCTTTAAAAATGACAGGGAAAGTTGTCCCAGCAGGAAAACTGATGCAGAGGCATCGCCTCGACGTTGTGGGGTCCCTGTCTAGAACAGCATGGCCTGACCCCTTGTCCTGCTGCGGGACAGGTATCTGCCAGCAGCTCTACTAAAGGCTGGGCTAGTTCTGTGTCACAGGGGCTTTTTTGCTTGTTTATCACTTAGGACTGTTCCTAAATTCCTAAATTCATACCTGTAGTTTGCAGGGTTTTTTTTCCACTTGTGAATTTTGAGTCATAGGATATCCTGAATTGGAAGAGACCTGTCAGGAAAATTAATCCACAAACACCAGAGGTTTATGTCCAAAAAGGAGACAGAGGACTCCTGTAACTTTATTTGAATAAAGGGAGAGGTCATGGGGCATTCCCCATGGGGTCTCTCAAATTTTTGGAGGACGCAGCCTCCTTTTTATCCTAATTTCCTGACCGTGCTTCCCTCTCCCTTTCCCCATTGGCCGAGGTACTTGAGAGGTACAGACTTCCCACATCGCCTAATACAGACCCCCTTTCTAATGTTACCCTCCCCTTTTTCTTTTTCCTTATGTCTCTGTTCTTTTTCTTTAAATTGAGGGATTTAGCATAGTCTTGAGTGAGTAACAGTCTGTGTCAATTAGTGGAATTCCTATGGAATTTATGGTTCAGTACCATTGCTTCTTTCACCTCTCAGTGTCTGGCCTTATCTACCAGCAGGCTCACAGTTTGTTTGTGAAGACACCTCCTTCTCATTCCTTTCAGACCATAAGGATCATCGGTTTAACTCCTGGCCCTGCACAGGACAACTCCAAGAATTCCACCATGTTCCTGAGAGTGTTGCCCAAACTCTGGCAGACTTTGTGCTGTGACCACTTCCCTAGGGAGCATATCCCAGTGCCCCACCAGCCTCTGGGGGAAGAAACTTTTGCTAATATCCAAACCTTTGGATAAGTTACAGCACTTTGCAGACAACACTGAGTAATCATAACCCCAAATAGAGAAAAACAAATGGGAAATTCTGCTTCTATTGTTCTTGTTCAGTTGTTCAGTAAGGGAAACTGTCCTGTTCCACTGAGTGGGACTTCACTTAGGCAGCGTTAAAAATATGTCTATGTCCTGATTTCAGGGACAACATGCATCAAGGTTTTGATGTTGAATTCATAGTTTTGTTTAAGTTTTCTGTTTGTATCAGCTCATTAGCTACGTTCAAAAAGTTATTCCAGAAGCTGGTTCTCTCAGTTTGTCAAGCTGCTTGTTGTGTGTGTGCTAGTTGTTTTACTTAGATGTTTGGTATATTATACTGCTCCAGAAGCATGCAATAACCTGGAAGAAGGAGCTAGGTTAGCAGGCTAATCAAATTTTATTATCCATGCTACGATCAGCAGGTTTCCTAGGAGCTTACCCACCAGGGCTGATGGTAGTCAGGGGGAAGAGGCCATTTTTGGTGCTGATGAAGCTGTTAATTCTTCGCAGACTATTCCGTTTCTGTCAGCCCAGGTGTTAACTACCCCGAAAGTGTTTGTCCTGTGGATATGCCCAGCTGAACCCACTAATACTTGTTCACACAGCAGTAACCTACAAAGACACAGCTGCTTTCACTTCTCCTTGCTTTACAGGGGTCTTATGAGCCACAGAGAGGTGAGATGCTGTTACTGCCCTCCTTTCCTATCTCCCTTTGCTCCCTTCATACCCTGAGAAGCCAAAAGTCTGCTCTTAAACCTGTGTAAGGGTCTGTCTGTGGAGGGGAAACTGCAGCAGCAGGAAGGGCTCAGCATGCACAGCTTGTGGGCTGTAGCCCTCTGTGAGCATCCTGTTCAAAACCTGGGCTGTTTATGACCGTGTTTCCTGGTGATGAGGTGTGCTGATGCCTTGGCTGGCCTGGAAGTAGCTGCTGGCAAGGGGAGAATTTCAAGCTTTGTTCTCTGATGTTAACTGTCTATAACTTGCTATTTTTCCAGCCTTCCAGATGGTAAAATTAATTGGTAGAATATCAGCAGAACAGATAAAATAGATGTGATTAAAGGGGATTTGGGTGTTACAGCATGCATTCTCTTCTACAGTATTTTGTATCAGTTCCCCTTTTGTGTTTATTAGATAGTCCAGATGTGGGAGGAGCTGGTGAGAATGGGAAGGAGAACTGTTTCTTCAGCCAGGGCTGACTCCCTCGCTTGCTCAACAGAATCACCTGTGTGATTGGCACTCCTCCAGCAAGGATTAATGATGCATGTTGATATTCCTCAGGCTGCTACCATCTTCAGCTCCCTCAGGACAGCTTCTGGTTGCAGTAAATCAAAGGAACCGTTCAGAATCTGAGGGTTTGTCAGCTAAAAACTGGGCTTAGTAATGCACCTGGTTAAATAACCGTGTGGGTAGGTCTTGAGGGATTTTTGGAAGTAGTATGCTGAATAAATGTACTGTTTAACTGCTGCTGAGTTTAAAATATTTTTTAATTGTTTTTTATATTCTGATGTACTCCACCTGAATTTCTCATCATTAATACTACAAATGTGCTTGTTAATAGGGTAGTCTCAGTAACGCTCCTGTGCTGCTTGCAGACAGATGTACAGAGCTGGAGAGGCTTTCTGGCTTTTGACCAGCAGCAGAGCGTAAAACAAAGGGGAAATGGTTCTTCCTGCTGATGGGCAAGAGGAATACTGAGCAGGGGAATCATTCCCAAACCCAGAATGCTCCTTAGGTGGTTTGTAAGAGGGAAGCGCCACGAGGCCTCTATTGGTTCCTTTCATCTGGTTCATGGATTCTTAAATTCACTGTGGGGACTGCTGCTGGTTTGCAGCTGGAGTGGGAAGAGGAAAGGATTTGGCCACTTTTTGGCTTGCTCAGATTACCTTTGCAAATGGTGCCTGCATCAGAAGGGCTCTGAACCAGGCAGTTGAAAGTACTTGACAGGTAAGAGAAAAGTATTTTTATTTCTTTTGAGGTCCTGTTGTTTGTTCTGACGGAAAAACTCAGTTTGTCTCTGACTTCTTAGAGCAGATGCCCTCCAAGGATTTTGAAGCCTTACACAAACATCAATAATCCTGTATTATGGACATGTATTATTATTACAAAATGTGCAGTATTATTTAATAGGTTTTTTCACGCCCATTTTGAAGGGCTTAATCTTTCCCAGATTGTCTTCTCCAACTATATAAAACTACATATCTGCTAATATAAATGGGAGTTTTGCTGTTGGATCTAATGGTTTAACCTAGAAGGGTTTCTTTTCAGAATGCTTGTTCCTAATAATTTGCATTTTAGGCTCTGATTTCTGTGTGACAGTAGAGGTTTTAAAAGCCCTTCCTTTTGTTTTGAGATTGTGCTGGAATTTGACCACACACATCTTAAAATTGTAAGAGACGCTCTTTAGTAATTTCTCAATATTTTCTCATTCAAAGGCTCTTCCTTGTGCACCTTTTCACAGACTCAGGGCTGAAAGCCAATAGAAATTAGAACAAAGGGTATTGGCTCTAAGTGACAGAGCACAAGGTTGGATCAGATATTGGGAAGTAATTGTTCCCTGTGAGGGTGGTGAGGCCCTGGCACAGGGTGCCCAGAGGAAGCTGTGGCTGCCCCATCCCTGAAGTGTTCAAGGCCACACTGGATGGGGCTTGGAGGAATCTGTCTAGTGGAAGGTGTCCCTGCCCATGGCAGGGGGCTGGAACCAGATGGTCTTTAAGGTCCCTTCCAACCTAAACCGTTCTAGGATTCTCTGGGTCTAAGTTTTTAGCACCTAAAATGGATTTTATCACTGTTCTCATAGTAAAAGTACCTTATTGATTATCTTACTTATAATAAAAATGTCAGTCATTGGATAAGTAGAATTAATCCAATACAGAAGTTAAAAAATGTTTGAGCTGTGCAGGCAACGGAACAAAGATTTGCTTCAGGCAAGACTGACTTAAACAGAAAGCTACTGACTGAAGAGAAGGGAACTAGGTAACTTGTAACAAAATGCATCATTATACTAATGAGCAAATATGCAAGTGCTGTTAAACCTCTCTGCACATGAGTATGTAGAATTTTGAAAGCAATCTCTCATTCACATCTGAACAGTTAACACACCTTGCTTATCAGACCTTGCAGAAGACTTAGCATGAAAGAAAAGATAAATATAAGGATGAATCCAGAAGCACAGTATCTCTCTGGCTGATTATAATTCTGTTTTTTTATTAATTATTTCAAATCATCCCAAACTTTTATAGTGGAAAGTAGGTTCATTCAGTCTGGTAAAAAAAAGGGAGATACCTGCAAAAGAAACAGTCTTGCCAAAGTAGTGATTGCATATTTTGTTGGCAGCCATTGGTTGCACTAATGCACTAAAGCATTAATTTCATGAAGATTGCATAATATTGAAAACAGAATGCTGGCTGGCTTCTTGCAGCAGCTGCATGGAATGGCTTCTGTGACCGATCCCAGAGAAATGGAAATGTGATGCAGAGCTTTCTAACACAGCTGAGGTTTGGACCAGTGGAACAGTTCTACCACAGAAAATAAAAGCAAATAATCCAGTTGGTTAAACTGAATTATACTTCTGCAAGTGTGTAAAACTAGTAACTTGTCTCAGCCAAATACTTCACCAAACAAAAATACGTAAAGCTGAAGGAAAATGAGCTGGACACCTTAGTGTCTGAGTAGCAGTATCATCATTTTGTGCACATTTTGAGCCCCCCACTTTATTTTTGCCTGGTAATAGCCCCCAATGACTGAGTTCTGCTCTTTGGTGCACTAACTTGTGGCGTTCTTTATTGCTCGAAGCATTGCCAGGTGTAAGGAGCATTACTGCGTTCCAGCTTGCTGAGGGATGAGCTGGTTTATCACCTTCTGTGCTGCCACATCTGCTGCTGTGTCTAAGCACACAGCTTTGCCACGTGCTCTGCAGGTGCCTTCGCTTCTCTCCACAGGCTGCTGCTGCACCCTTCCCTGCTGCCACATGGACATGTCCATGCATCAAGCAGAATTCAGCAGTCAATATCCATTTGAGGGCAGAGCGTATGATGAGCATCGATCACTGGTGCTGCTTGCGTCTCCTCGGACCAAAAGTGTTGGTCAGACAGGTCTGTTGCTGCTCTGGTAGAGAGTTATTGAAGTGATGGCTGTTTGGAGATCAGCAGCACTTCAGTGAACTTGTAAAGAACTTTCTGACATACCTTCTAGTATCTGTCATTCCTCTTGTGTTCCTCAGGAAACCTCCCTGGCTTTAGGATGCTTGAAGGTGCCGGTTTTCTAACTAGGTGCTTAGGAATCTGCCAGTTCTCCTGTCTCTAGTGCTGTGATACACTTGGCACTTCCATTCTAGCTTTAGCATGCACAAGGCAATGCTCAAACAATCACGCTCTGCATCCCCCTTGGTACTCAAAAAGCTCAGGTCTCAAACTTGCCCCATGGCTCCTTTCACCACATCTCATTTTATTCTGGATATTTTGCTTTAACGTGTGTTGCTTGTAGTGTTGTGTAGTGTAACTCTGTGGCTTGGATATGTGCATAGTAACCTCTGCCCCATTTCTCAGTCTTAGAATTCTCTCTCTTCTCCAACCATGGAGCTGTTCTAGACCTGCATTTCCTTCATCTGTGACTCCAAGTCCCCCCTTGTCTTCTCAGTCCTATCTCTATGTCATCTATACATGGAAGGCCTATACCCTAAATCTTCAAGCACTGGGCAGTAGGATGGAAAAAGACTTGTAGAGTTAGATTGTTGGAATCTTTCACACAAATATTCCACGTTCTCTCTAGCTTTGATCATCCCGTGCTTTTCTCTGCAATAATTGAAAAGATGGGAGCAGGGTTTCTTTCATCCCTTTCCTTAGGAGAATATTCTGTGCCTGGTCTGTGACTGTTAGGTATTCTTTCCTAAATTAGTCCTTTCCCTAATCTGCTGTTGTTGCCAGTTATATGTATGACATTATATTCTCCATGAAAAGTCAGTTAAACACACTCTTTTTAACAGCAGGGGAGAAATCTCTTTATTATATGATGAGGAAGCCAAAAATTTGTTCTCTTTCATTATGCTTGACAGAAATGCTTGTGTCCAGGGGTTTTTCCTCTGGAATAATTTCTAATTTGAGATTATTTGAGCTCAGTTTGTGATTCCCATGAAGCCCTAATTAGTCACGACATCATGTTACAACCCAGAATGCTGTTAATCACTAGATGCTGAGCAAAGGGATTTTGTGCATGTGTAGGTCTGTTTGGGGACCTCATCTCCAGGGGTTTGGAAGTAAACCCCACAAAACAAAGCTTTGGAGGTTTCCTGCAATGGACTGTGATGAGTAGAATTTAGACATAAATTTGTAGAATTTAGACATAAATTTGTTCAGAGCTTTGAAGCAATCTCTTATAATTTGATTTGTTTCACAAGTCTGCACAGGAGAAAAAGAAAGGTGTAGCTAGTTTGTGTCTCTTTGAGAGAGAGAATGGGTTGAGGTGGGAAAGCTGCATCTTTTTTCAGAAATAGGCATCTGCAAAACACCAGGAGGGAGAGTTAGGGAAGGAGCCCTGCATTCACAGAGCAATGTACTTGTTCCCCTCTGTTTCACTTAGTGTATATTAAATGTAGATAAGTGCTGAATGGAGGTGGAAAACTGAAGGAAACAAATTACTGCTTGGGTATAAGCAGCAGAGATGATTCCCTTATTTTATGGATAGACTCATAGAATTTTTAAGGTTGGAAAAGCCTCTAAGATCATTGAGTTCAACCATTAACACTTCACTAAACCATGTCCAAGTGCCATATGTACATTTCTTTTAAATCCATCCAGGAGTGGTGATTCCACCGCTGCTGTGGGCAGCCTGTGCAAGTTTACCCTTTCAATAAATAATTTTTTTTCCTAATACCTAATCCAAATATTACATAAGGGTATCAGGTAAGGAATTGTAGACCAAATCTTGAAATCCGTACCTTGTTTTCATTGGTGTCTGTGATTATTTTGCTTGAAGAGAGATGCACCAAAGTGGCCTGGGAAGCAGGTATAAGTGGGTATAATATGTATTTTCAGTGGTGGCGTAGGGTTTGGTTTTTAGCAACCAAAGCCGTGTGTTTCTGAGCAGGAAGGACACTTTCTTGTAGCTGTGCTACCAATGGGAGGCAATAATCTCATGGGAGGGATATTTCCAAAGCTTTGGCAGACATTTAGGAGATACAAAGATGTTTCTCAGAAACAGATAATTTATTGTAACTCAGGATTGTATGAATTGTTATAGTGGAGTATTATCTGATTCCAGATGTGCTGTTACTGTGGACGCATATTGGCTAAGTGCTTTCTAGTTATCACATTACCTAATTTACCACTTAAGCAATGTTTTTTTTCTTCTGCTTGTGCAATGAATAACACAACTGCTTAGTAAGTCACATATGGTGGCATTTTGAATTTGCATCCTGTGGTATGAAATTCTAAGTTTTTAACCAAATATATATGTCACCTTTGGTACAGATTAACATGTACCATTAATGCCAACATTTAGAGTACAATATTGAATAAGCCAATTGATAAATTCAGATTTCTAACTTTGTATTTTATCCTTGCTCCCATCCTTGTTCAGCTTCTACTTTCTTGTTATTTTTGTCTATGAGGTGTTCATTAAGTCCAAAATTCTTCCTTGGTTGACTGCACAAAACTTTTACAGCAAACATGGTTTTTTTTGGTGTGAATGTACCTGAAAACTTTAAACATTTGAACTTCATTTTGACCTCTAAACATCAATGAAATTTAACAGTAATATTTTATTTATTTATTTAGTTTTAGATGTTAGTTTTGAGACTTAATCAGCCTGAAAATAAACTCGTCCTATATATTTATGCAGGGTAGGAAAGAGCAATTAACTCTGAAATAAAAGTGTAGGAGAACAAATAGGTTTACAACACATCTTCTTGCTCCATGTGTTGACAGATGTGCTGTAGTAGCTTCTAGATGAACTGTGCCAGTACTAAGACAATAAATCAGATAAATGAATCAAAGCAAAAAAACTTGAAATCTCTTAAGTGAATCTATTATTTAGGCACACAAAATCCCAATGCATTGGTGTCAAATGGGGCAAATATTTTAATTCTCCCAAATCCAGATAACAGGGTAGGCTACATGCTATATTTGAAGAGTAACATGAAGTGGGCTAAACTGTGTCCCAAACTTCCTGTACAGAAAGATCAGTGTCAGCTCTCTGAATTTTTCATGCACACACCATCAGCACAGTTATCAGGCTTTGAGTTAAAGACTATGCACGGTGCTGGAGAATGCCATGGCCAAAAAGATGGTCAATAATCCAGACCACAGCTGAGAGACCGATCCAAAGTCTGTTGTAACTGCAGGGGAATGAGAGGTGCTATGGCATAGTTAACAATTGCAATGGACCATGATACCAACTCTTATTTGAAGGCTGAAGACTTTGAGCTCTTATTTGGAGTCTAGAAGCTCTTTTGTAATGTCATTCACTGTGACTTGTCCAGGTACTTACCAACCTAGTTCTGAATCAGGGTGAAACAAATAATATGTCTTTTCATAAATCATGAAAATCAGCTTTATGATCGCAATTCTTTTTTTTTTTTTCTTTCATCTTGAAAGCAGCTGTGCTGTTTGAAGGGTCAGCTCTTCCTCTGAGTACCTGTCAGATGAATTTCCAGGGCTGGCTTGCCATCCCGATGGGTTTATTGCTGTGCTATGCTCTCCAGACATCTGCTGTTCAGCATCCTGCATCTCATAACTGCACCAGCAATGCTCAAAGAATATCCTTCTGCCACTCCTATAAGATTGACCTGCCCACATCCTCCCAAATTAAAATGAAGCCAATCCATTACAGCATGATGAAGAGAACAGGAGGGTGCAGCTAGATCCTGGAGAGGCCAAGGAAAATGAAGAGCAGAATATAATCTTTAGGCACAACATCCATGTGCACCCAAAGGGAACTGTAAAATTTTGACCCACATTAAGGATCTCTTTGAAAAGATGGGGAAGCTTGAGAAGGAAGTGGCGGAGCTGAGAGAAGTTTGCAGCCCTCAGAAGTGCTGTGGGGAAAGCCAAGGTAAGTAACAAGAGTGGCATCTGTTCCTGCTTCCCAGGTACAGCCTATTTACTGCAGAGATCTGGGGACTGGAAGAATTTGTCAAGGTTACTGGGGGTTCTTCATGGGCAAAATGCTTGAGTCCTTCGCATGGTGTGGTGCCCTGGTTTTTGTGATTCACATTGCTGGGAGGATTTAACAGAGGATTTTCTGGAGGACAGGAGGGTGAAAGATGAGGTAGGCACTTCTAGTTGCCATCTTCTTTCTCAGCTTTGCCTCCAGAATTTTGCCATTGCTGAGATTTTGTCTTTTTATTTTCTCTTTGATAAGTGACTTAAAAGAAGAGCAAAGTTTATGATGATAATGTTTTGTGGTGGCCACTGGCTCCAGCTGGGATCACAGATTTATACTGCATGGCCTCTAAGAAAAGATTTAACAAACTGTTGTTTTTTGGGGAATGGAGACAGGGGAAGTCCTAAGTCTTTGCTTACGTGAAAATACAGGTGTATGGCAGATGAGAATAATGTGCTCTCCATCTTAATAATATCTGTAGTGAGAAGTAATGAGTTTAAATTACAACATTAAGATTTAGGCTAGAGGCTGTGGAAAACTTTCTAATTGACTGTCTGGGGTGGTCATGGAACCTGCATTCCTGCTGACCACGGACAAACATGTTGGAAGAATCAAGGGGGGAGCTGGTCCTTCCTTGGACCTGGGGCAGATGGACAAGGTGATGCCGTCAGGTCTTTTTCAGTCCATATTTTTCAGTGATGTTTGTGCTTTCCTTTTAATGACCTCCAACATACTTTTGCACTACCTAATGCTGCGTTCCTAATTTTTAACTTGTGTTTTATTTTTGTTTTCTCTCATCTGTGTGCCACACTTGCTGTTGTGCATCCTGGTGCTGCTCTGGCCAGGTGTCCCTCAGTACAGTGGCTGTGGGCCTTGGCTGTGTGAGACTTGCAGCTGTGAGCGTGCCGAGGGCTGGGAGGGCAGCGACTGCTCCTGCCCCAGCCGCTGCAGCGGCCACAGGCACTGCAGTGCTGGGAAATGTCTGTGATGAGCCTTTCTTTGGTGAGGATTGCAGCCTTCAGCTGTGTCTGGAGAACTGCAGCGGCCGTGGGGTCGGTGACACGGCCAAAGGGATCTGCCAGTGCCACGAGGAGCTCATTGGAGAGGGCTGCAGTGAGAAACGGTGTCCTGGGGATTGCAGTGGCAACAGGTTCTGTGACACAGCACTGTGCTACTGTCACGATGGCTTCTTTGGTGTCAACTGCTCCCAGGGCAAGACGTGCCTGGGAGTTACTTCTCTCTCCATTCTTGCAATCTGACTTTCCCTCTCTCCTTCCGATACACTTTTAGTTAATCCTGTAGGTAAGCCAACCCTGGGATCACAATGGTTAGTTTGGAGTTTCTGCTGGCTGACTGGTCCTTGTCTTCAAGAATTGCCTGGGAAACATTGCTGAATTAGGAAAAGGTAAGAATACAGTTAAAGACAGTGCAAGCACCAGCCTGTGTGCAGCAGCTGAAGGAGAGAGCAAAATGGGCATGGAGCCTGTAATTAAAGCAGGAGACAGAGTCTGTTTCTTGACATACAGATGAGACATTAGAAGGTAAAATCGTGTTTGCTGCAGTGTGCACTGCTTGCTGATGAGGTAGTTGATTAGGCAAAACCTATGAGACAAAGGATGTGTAAATCCTTCAAAAAGCCTCCCTTTGAAGTGAGGTCTTTGGGAAATTCTCCTTTATCCTGCTTTGTTACAAAGTAGTAGGATTTGCCTGAGAAGACCTTGAGGAGTGTCCTGCAGTTCCTGGTTCATTCTGCATCCCTACAGCCACAGCTTGGTACTCCAGTACTCAGCCTTTTGCCCTGGAAGCGCCTTCTCAGCGTGGCACACTTGATCTAATCTTTCACAGCTCCTTGTGAAGAAGTAACCAGCACACACTGAGCAGCAGGTGTTGCTCAGTAAGGGTTTTCAGTGACCTTCACAGATCTGATCTGCTCTCTATCATCCCTCATGGTTCAGGCCTAATCTGTCTGCTCAGAGACTCACTTTTTAGAAGATTACTGACTCAAAACTTCACTCCTCCTGGCCCTTCCACGTTATCCAGAGGCAGAGGATGGTATGGCTATCCAGCATTCTTCTCTCCTGTCTGTAGGCTGAGGTTTGCTACTCAGGAGGCAGCACCTTTATAGAGGTGGCAAGCAGAAACAATTTTGTTGGAGAACTGTTGCCTGATCATTGTCTCCCAAAGGGCTGTCTGAGTCCAGCTTTGGATCCTCTTCCTTCCACAAAACCTGCAGCTGTTTTACAGGCTCTGGAAGTGGCCTCTGTTCTCTGAGTGAGCAAGGACTACAAAATTAATGCATATAGCACAATCCATTTTGTTACTGTTTCTGAGCACTACACCTTCAGTCCTGCTGAAAAACTCTAAGTCCAAAGGAAAATGGTTCCCATCTCAGCAGCTGTAGCCAAGTGCTCCTCTCCCATAGATGTCAAATTGTCTTTTCTGTTCCAGTCTGGGTTAGATCTCTGCATCCTGAGAGATATATACACTGAGCACTGGCTTTATTTATCATTATTAATATGTTATTTTTTATGCATCTCAGATCATGAAGTGACATTTTATGTTGCCATGGTAACTGGAATGTCTGAATATTTAGAAGTTACTATGAAGCATGCAAAGGTGTAATTAACGCTTTGCAATTCCTTCTGAAGGAGAAATAAGAGTACAAGGACATGTTGAACAGCAGAGAGGCAGATACAATCCTCTTCTGAACTCTGCTTACACAAGGAATAAACTACACCACATGTATTTAGGTTCTTTCTTATTTTATGGCAAAGCTGGATTATTTAAATCCAGCTTCTATGTCACAAGAAGAGATAGGATGAACAGTCTCATATTTTGTACAAAGCTTTCAATGAAAGCAATGGTATGCATGTAGTGAGGGTGGGTTTGGCGAACTACACGTGGGAATGAATGCTTCCTGTCAAGTGAGAAGAATCTCCTGATGTTACCTGACCTCGTGTTGCTGACACATGCCTTTTTACAGGCACTGTCTGTCTATGCTTTGGTGTCAGTTAGAGCCTTGCTGTGTCGGTTTGGCACAGCCTGGTTTTTGGTAGCGGGGGGGCCACAGAGGTGGCTGCTGTGAGAAGCTGCTGGAAGCTTCCACCATGTCCAGCAGAGCCCATCCCTGATGGCTCTGAAGATGGATGTGCTGCAGGCCAAGGCTGGGCCAATTAGAGATGATTGTAATGCCTCTGTGATAACAGATTTAAGAAGGAAATCGAAACAAAGGTGGGGGCAGTTGTAATTTTCCAGCTAGAGAAGAGGAGGAGGTGAGAACATGTGAAGGAAACAACATGGAGGCACCAAGGTCAGTGCAGAAGGAGGGGGAGGAGGTGCTGGAGCTGAGATTCCGCTGCAGGCCGTGGTGAGGACCATGGTGAAGCAGCTGTGCCCCTGCAGCCCGTGGGGATCCATGGAGGATGCAGAGATCCACCCGCAGCCCGTGAGGGAGGTGCCCGTGCTGGAGCAGGTGGATGCTTGGGGGATGCTGTGATCCAGTGGGAGACCCAGAGGAGAGAGGGGGCCCTGATTCCAGGCTGGAGCAGCCTGTCCTTGGAGGACTGCACCTCGTGGAAGAGTGACCTACACCACAGCATTTCGGGAGGACTGTGCCTGTGGGAGAAATTCATATTGCAGCAGTTTTGGGAGGACTGCTGCTCGTGAGATTTGGAGCCACACCAGAGAAGTTCACAGAGAACAGTCTCTGTGGGAGGGACCCCACAGAGCAGCAGGGGACGACTCTTCTCCCTGAGCAGCAGAAGAAAACCTCAGGTGATAAACTGACCAAAACCCCCCAGCCCTGTCTCCCTCTGCTGTTGGTGGGAAGGAGGGAGGGGATGGGGGAAGAAGAGGTATTTTAAGGGCTTATTTTACATCTCATTATCCTCCTCGGATTTTGTTAGTAATAAACTCACTTCGTACCTCTATGTGGAGCCTGTTTTGCCCTTGGAGTGTTTTCTCCTGGTCCTTATCTCAACTTTGTTTAATTTTTTTCTCTCCTCTGCCCAGCTGTAGCAGGAAAGGGCGAGTGATTGACTTTCGTGGATGCCTGGCATTTGGCCAGTGTCAAACCACACACTTACTAATGAAATACAGCTGGTAGATGGTTTGATTAGCTTATGATGAGCTCACTTGTAATTAAAATCAAGTAAACTTGATGGTAAACAGGTGTTCTCTATGGACTGCTTTCAAGGTCTGCTTCAAGACACCGATGAGCTGTCTTGTGGCAAAACAGTTAAGATATTGTTGGTGTCCTGAAATGTCTCATGTGCAGCAGATTTGCCCAGGTCTCCTCCTCCTCCACCCAGGCACCAAGTGTAAGTTTCCATCAGTACTCAGTCAGAAAAGCTCAGTTTTCTGCCTCTGCTGTGGAGAAGCTGCACTCCCCAGTTCTGGGGACCAGTTGACATTTTGCATTAACTCTGACAGTTATAGGAAAAGAGGGCTTTAGCTTGTCTTTCTCTTCCTAGGTACATTGGCAGGGAGAGCTTTATGAGAGTTTTCCTCATGCCAGTGTGGGTTTAGAACCTGGAAAGAGTCATCCAGGAAATTATTATATTTATTACTGACTGCATTATTCATTTGTATCTAACCATATGCTGTTGAGCAGAAAGAAATGGTTAAATCCAAGATGACTGCAGACTGAGAGCTCC
Source organism: Callaeas wilsoni (assembly GCA_013398955.1). Classification (NCBI taxonomy): domain Eukaryota; kingdom Metazoa; phylum Chordata; class Aves; order Passeriformes; family Callaeidae; genus Callaeas; species Callaeas wilsoni. Next base: position 28,669 of record VWPU01018110.1, on the reverse strand, counting down.
AGTTCTGCATTTTCTTACTCAAAATAAGTTTGAAAAAATGTCCTGCTTGGCCATGTGGCAAAGTCATGATCCTTGTTGCAGTTTTTTTCTTTGTTTCTCTTTTAGTCCTTGCTCCCCAGAATATGCAGGTGCTGAACTCCACGAGAGCTTTCTGGCTGTCAGCTGGGATCCAGTGACTGATGTGGATAATTACCTCTTTAACTATTATCCAGCTGAGTACAAAATGCTGGTGAAACAAATCCACATGCCCAAAGAGCAGCTCAGCTCTGAGACTGTGAGATTCCAGCCTGGCACCACATACAGTGTCACACTTCCATCACGTGAAGAAGGGGATTGCCAGTGAGCCCAAGCATCCAGAAGCAAATACAGGTGGGAGCAGGTAGTATTATTTGAAGAGTCAGAGGTTGTTAATCTTTAAAGTTAGATTTCAACAAGTGAGGGAAACGGAGTGCTGTACAGCACTTTCTCTTCCCAGCCTAGAGTTATGTCATTGTTTTCTGGAGAATCTCTTCCCAGATTTGGATCATTAGGGCTGAATGTATTGCAGATTTCCTCTCTTTCCGTTTTTCTTGTCCAAATCCTACTTGTGTTGACACCTGTGGATTCCAGGGAATTTGTAGTGTTGCCTGCTGCAAGAAGCAGGAATGGAAGCATGCAGGATAAAGGCAGTATGTTACTAAGAGTAATGCACTGTTCACCTGGATGCAGAAAGAACTTTAAAGTAGGCAGGGTGTCATTCCTAGGTACTGTCCTGGGTTGCAGTGTATTCTATTACCATCTTCAGGAGCTGTTGAAACCAGGTGGGGCTGTGACCCCTTCCTCCTCTCTCTGGGCTATCTTCTGTTAATAGGCCAGCTGTCACCAGGTGGGGCAGGGTTCCTTATCTCTCCCATNCTTACTGTCCAAACATGTCTGCAGCAGTGAGTTCTCCTTATAGTCTTTTCCCAGGGTTGAATGAGCACGATCCTGCTGAGGTTAAGAGGTTGAGTGTACAAAGGCTGTGTATTTGAAGCAGTCTCTTGAGAACTGAAATGTCATTTGGTTTGCAGCTGATATTATGCTGTCTGCTTGTACTTGGCAAAGACAGTGAAAAGCTTGGTGATTTTGACATTTTTCCTGCTTCTGGCACCAGCAAACACCAGAGCTGGACTGTTACCATGGGTCAAACTAAACCTGTTGAAGTAACAATTGTGCTGTACTTCCTTGACTCTTCAGTTTGGCTGAGGAAAATGTCTTGGGTTTCAGAGCAGGAAACTGGGCAGGGAAGGAGCATTGTTTAGTGACTTTTCTGTCTGCTATTTACCTTTTTGTGCTGATGCTGCTTCCCCACATCCCTCTGCTGTCTTTCCCAGTCTGGTCTGCAGTCAGTGCTATCTGGGTGACAGAGGAGATGGAGTAGTCCCTGCAAGTGGAGTGGAAGAACCCGCCAAGAGATGTGCATGATTACAAGCTGAAGTTCAGATCCATGGCGGAGATGGGTGAGAAGCAGGTCGTGGTGCACATAAGCAATGACCCTAAGAGCAGATACATCCTGACTGGTGAGTACTCGTGGGTGTTCCAAACTGGCCAGGAGCAGGGAGAAGTGGCAGGAATGATTGACAGTCAGACTGTAGTCCTGAGACAATTCTACTTTCCTATGTGATTGTCCAGTGAGATCTCTTGGGGTTCCCCTATCCTGTAAAGATGGGTGTCTCCACAGGGAGAAAGCTATGCTCTGTGGATAGCAAGTTTCCAGGCATATTCATTCATTTAATTCTGTCCTTGTTAGGAAAAAAGTGCATTCTTCTATTTCAGAGCTGATATTATGGAAATCTCCACCAGCAGCAGTCAATATGCTCTAAGGACAAGCCTAGACCAAAGGTGCTATCAAAGCATTGAAAAGACAAAAAGCAAGTTGGATAGAAATCTAAACTTTAAGTTCCCCTCTGCAACAAACCTGGAGCTGGATAAACTAAACAAAACAGTTTTCTTCAAGAAAAAATGCTATCGTACCTAATTGTTGGTGGGGCTCCCTTTTGCTCTTTGTAGGCTTGAAACAGAATATGAGATCCCTGTCATACCTGTGAAAGACAACACAGAGGGGAAACCATCCTCAGTGACTGGCAGGACTGGTATGTGGAAAGTTGCTTTTACTACAGTTATGTTACTATAGAGTTTGGGGACAGATCTCTCAAAATTCCAGCACAAAAGGTTCATAATTGACTGCTTCCTCATGCATGACCTGCAGCCGGGTCTGCTTAGACCTTGTTTGAGCTTGCCTACACTGTACATTAAACACTAAACCCTAGGCCTAGCTCAGTCTTTAGCTTTGATTTTTTACAGGAACTTCACCCTTAACTTGACTAACAGCTCCATCCAGACAGGGTGTAGTGAGCTAGCCTCTATATGGGATAACTACTCTGTTGGCTAATTGACTATCTTAAAAATAAAGGCAGAATATTCTTGAGCTATTCTATTGCAAAAGAGGCCTTGGAGAATTTTGAACTCTTATTCTACTTACAAGATTCTGGAATTTCTGAAATTCATCTCTTACAAAAGGGTAGGCGTGCTGCTTCCAAAGGCTGAAAAATTCCATATCAAGCCTGACATTCTTGAGGTTGTTGTGTAAATTTTCTATTAAAATGAAATTTATTTAAAACAACAGAACCTACAACCTCCACATTGTCATTTTAAGGCTATTCTTCTGCCATGTGTAGACTCTGATTATTTGGAACACCCTTGACTTGTGTTTTCAAGCTGTTCTTGACAGACATGGGGGCTGCAAAACTCCTTAAAAAAGGAAAAAAAAATCCCCAATGCTCATATTCTTACGTAACCTCTGGAATTTAGGAGATGCAACTAAGCAAATACCAGCTACTTCAAGAGCTAGCACCAAGTTCTGATTCATGAGCTAAAATAGCAAAACCTTGGGGGAGTCTGAGAGACAGGTCTGCAGGGAAGGCAGAACGGGAGGAGCAGCAGATGGCTGACAGTGGAGGCAGAGAAAGGGAGGCACTGTACTTGGAGCTGGGAGAGGGCAGGCCAGAAGGTTGATGCCAAAATGATTTTTGCTTTTATATATTCTTCATATATTTGTAGCTTTGTAGACTATTGCTGTATAGTTATGTAGTTCCTCGCTAACTCCTGCATTTTTCCTGCTCTGATAGACAGAAAGACAAAACACATTCTAAAGGCCCCAATCCTAATCTTGCTTCCTCTGAGAGCCAAGGATGAGCTACGACAAACCACGACACCTGCCAAGACACTTTCCTATAAACAAATAGAAGAAGAGGGGCACCAGAAGAGGTTGAACCAAGGGAGGGAATTACCTCATCACCTTTGTTTCTAATTGGGGATTCTTGTCAATTATGCTAATTTGCTAAACTTATAAAATTCTGTTCACCCTGTGTGAGGTGGGCATTTTTCCATACTTGCCCCTGGAGGCCTCCAATTAAAGACCAGCTTTTATATTACTTCCTATATTAACATTGTCTCGCAGGTGTGTTGTTTTATTTCCAGATCTTTAAGGCAGCTAGGTAATCCTCAAGTTGGTACCTATGGAAGGTGAGACAGGTAGCCTGCAAACTCTGCCTGCAGAAAGAAATGGAGAGTTTCATCTAAGTGGTAGAACATTCCTTCTTTCTTCTGGTTTCTCATGGATGCCTTTCTTCAAAGGCTGTTGGGGAAACCTAAGTGAGTATTTTAGCTGGCCAAAGCAGTAAGGCAAAAATAAAGGAAATGTGTACATGGAATGGTTTGAGTTTGAAGGGACCTTACAGATCATCTAACCCAAGCCCCTGCCGTGGGCAGGGACACCTTCCACTATCCCAGGTTGCTCCAAGCCCCCTCCAACCTAGCCTTGAATACTTAAAGGGGTGGGGCAGCCACAGCTTGTCTGGGCAACCTATTCCAGTGCTTCACCACACTCCCAGGGAAGAATTTTTTCCTCACATGCCATGACAGGTATTTTAGTGGTTTATTTCAGCTGGAGGTAGCTAATCCTGCCCTTTGAAATGTTGTCTCAGGAGTCAATAGCCCAACCAATGTGAGAACCAACCGAGTGACAGAAGATAGCACCATCTCCTGGAGTGAAGTGGAGGCTCCCATAGACAGGCACATGGTGAGATACACCTCAGCTAATGGAGACACCAAGGAAATACAGGTGGCAGTGAAAATGACATGATCACCTTACTGGATCTGAAACCAGACATGGAATATGTCACTGACATCTGGACAGAGAAGGGGCCCCAGAGGAGCAAGAAGACAAGCACCAGAGCTGTGACAGGTGAGCTGTAACAGCACTTGCGGGAGCTGAGTTTGAAATTCAGACTCCTTCATCAATTTTACTTGTTTTGGTAAAGCTTCTCCTGCTTTGCACACATTTTTAGTGAGGCAGAAAATCCATGTGCTTCTTATTAGTGTGGCTGAACAGGTCTCCAGCTCAGCTTAAGACTCTGAGTCCTGTTGTGGACAGGCTCTATGGCAGGGGACCAGTTACTGTTAGTACAGAGAACAGTCAACCACAGCCAAAACTCAGAGCTCCAAACCACCTGGAATGTGTCATTCATGCCTTGCCCTTAAAATGCCATAAACCAAATCCAAGCATTTCTTTGGGGGACTGTTTTAGCATTTCCCAACAGGACAGGAGGCTCATACGCATTTCAGACGGATCATCATGGCAGAGTGTTTGTTAGAAAGGAAAAACATGTTTATTTGGATAATAACATAACTTAAAGAAACATGTGAGAAATCAAATCTCCCAAACAGTATATTTGGTTCCTGTCCTTTGGTGACAGGGAGTCTCCATTGGAAGGGTGCTTACAGCTGAGTCTGCGGCTGGATTGGGAAACTTCTTGAACCACTGCCTTAATGAATTCTTACAATCCAGCCATCCATGTGTGACTGTGAGTACAGAAGCAGTTTCTACTGACTATTGACAAATGTCTTACATACGTGCAATCTGCATTTCTTCACAAAAATTACCTAGGGGAATGTGTGGGTTGCTCGACTCAGGATGTTGACCAACACATTAAGCGTATAAATTGGACTAGACAAACCGGAGATGCCTCGGGGGAATTTGTAGGACTGTCTGAAGGTCTGAGATGAGGGGATCAGTCAAATGCTTAATGATGAAGCTCAGTCAATCCCCTACTTTCAAGCTGGCTCATTGTCTCGAGCCAGCCCATGTTCTCACTGGTGCAGATGACTGTCTGGGCAGCTCTTGGACCATGCAGGGAGTTAAGTAGTGAAAAGCACTGCATGTGCAGAACAGAACAGTCTGTACCCAGCTGCAGTGCAATTACAACTGAAGAACAAACTTGATTTTCATATCACACAAGAAAATAATTTGCTTGGTTTTTCTTGCCACAGGTGAGCATCTCATAGTGCTAACGAGCTGAGTTGTGATTATTCAAATTCCCAATTCCCAGCATGTGCTGCTCTACGGTGGCACAAACTAGCCTCAGCATCTTTCATTAAAATGAAAAGTAATGTATTTTCATCTCACAAAAGAGCTGAGATTAGTACATGCAGGTGGGAAATCACAACTTTTACCGTAGCTAATGTGTGGTAAATCACAGTGCAGCTAAGCTGGTATGTGGTAAATTACACTGTGGCTGTTGTGCATTTGTGCTCTGGAATTTAGAGCCTCCAGCAGAATAAGAAATGCTGTTCCAATAATTTGAGACGCATCTGCAAGACCTTCACTGCTCAGGCTGCTAAGATGTATTTAGTAGTTCAGTGAATTAAAAAATCCTAACCAACCAAACAAAAAAAGTTGTTCTCTGTAAAGTTCATGGGTTGCAGGGCTGTTCTCAAAGGGCTACATTACTGCAGGCTGTTGTGTTGTGATGTGAACTTAGGTCTTCTGAAATCTAGTGTTGTGTTCCCATCTGAGAATGGGGCAGGGGAAAGATTGTAACAGTGGGAGGAGTTTGAAAGTGACAGAGAGCTGCATTTCACAGATTCTGAGCAGGTGATTTGGGGTTTTTTTGGTTAATTCGCACAACTCGGGCAAGATGTTGTTGTGATCTTCAGAAAGCAAAAGACAGTAACACCCTGTTCTGCCCTGGCTCTCTCTGCTCGGGCAGTGGCTGTGCTTTTGTTGCTCCCAAAGAAAGAGCTCTGCTCTCATAGCTGTGAGGAGGAGACCTAAACCCCAGCTGAAATACCTCAAAATTGGGCACCCCCCCACTTACTAGTTCAGGCCCATCCTTGGCAAGAAATAAAGGATCAGAGGTGGAAGAAATCAGCAGGGCTGTTGAGGGGAAGGAGTAAGAGTAGCCCTGTTTGGACACTCATGTTTTTCACTCAGCTGTTCCACGGAAACCAGCGGCCCATCTCACCCAGTGCAGGGCAGAGGGGTGACTGACCCTGCCAAAGCTCACCCACCTTGGCACTGATGTGTGGATATGGTTACCAATGTACCAGGACATGGAAGCAGTTAGCGCACTTATTTTATCTTCCTTGCACTGTATCCAGCAGTGCAAAATTATTTGGCTCCACAAATAACCAACAATGACTCGCGTAAGTAGCGGTTATTTACACTGCATGGTCAAAACACAGTTTACAGCCAAAGATAAAACCTCTGTTAGATTTACCAGTTTGGGCTGGAGAGAAAAAAAACAAGCAAGATTTTGGATACACAAAACCCCTTTTAGGTCTTTAGACACAGAATAATTTCCCAAATTTCATCTGTTTTTCCAAATGTGTTTGATAGTCTAATAAAACACACTACCTCTGGCTGTAAAACTTGTGTTGTCTGTGTCTTTAGACCATTGTGATTACCACAGCACTCTACTAAAACTTCAAATAATTATGACTTTTTCTTATAGGAATTGACAGCCTGACTGAGCTGTTGACTGACCAGGTGACAGAGGATGCAATTACTGTTTCCTGAACATAGCCCAGGTTTCAATAGACAGATACAGAGTGAGCTACACCTCAGCTGGAGGGGACACAGAGGAGGAAGAGGTGGAAAAAGACAAGAATGTCAGTACCTTGGCAGGACTGAAGCCAGGCTTGGAATACACCATTTATATCTGGGCAGAGAAGGGAGAACAGCAGAGCAAGAGGGCCAGCACTGAGGCTGTGACAGGTAAGTGGGCAATAGACTTTGTTGAGTGGAAGCTAAAGTCCAGCTTTGCCTTGACACTAAGGATGCCTGTCCTAAGACAGTTTAACAGCAGAGGGAGAGTCAGGCTTAACAGATCAAGTCTTCAGGTTAGTGCATCTTGCCATGAAACCTATTCAGCATCATCACAGAGAGATTCTAATTAGCTGTAGGTACTACACATGGGTCATGTTGTAAATACTAACAAGGATTAGGGTAAACAAAGCCCTTGCAGCAGTGTCTCATGTATTTGTGTAGCCTTATTTTAATTGGTTGATTTGTTTATCCTTCATCATGCAGTGCATCATGTGCTGCTATCAAGCCTAACAATAGCAGGTTTAACAGCCAAAATGAAACCATTTTAGAATTGGAGGCAGTTCAAAATAATGGCCTGCTCTTTGACTTGAGACCTTTGCTCAGTCCTAGGAGACTGCTAAGCAGGCTAAAATCTATTCTGTTCAGTTAGCCATAAGGACTGTGATGTACTGGGAGCATTTGGGGTTACTCTATATCCACTGACCTTGCTAATGTACTTTTTCTAGTTTATGAATTCATCTGGTGTTAGATAGAACAGTTGAAGCTTGGATTTAGGGCAAGATGTCAAAGAGTTCCCCAGTGCTTACAGAGATCAAGGGCAGCTGATGGGGACAAATCTTGAGGCTAAAAGGCTGAACCTATCTGGAACTAGAAATTCAAGGAGAGTTTCAGCAAACTGAAACCTTTTTTTTTCTTGAACAGGCGTGAAAATGGAGGCACCTCAAAATTTCACATGAAGTGCAACTGCTGGGAGAGGGAATGCATTTAACATTAGTAGTGATATTTTTGAAATATCTGCACAAAAAAAAAAAAAAACCCCACCACAGAAAAGCCTCTCCTAAAATAATACAACTTCTGAGGAAAAAAAAGAATATATTTTCTCACTCAAGGTGGTGGCTGATTACTCCCTAGCATTGAAACTGGCTGTGGCAGGGAGCTGCCCTGTGGTGACCCCCTGCACCCATGGGTGCCAGCTGGCCTTAAAGGGCAGTGCTGTGAGGCTGCCGCCTCTGAGGCTGCCCTTCCCATTCCTTGCTCCTTAGGATGGATTTGGTACCTCTTAGCTCCCTCTCCTGTCCAGCTGGAGATACACATGTAATGAACTTGTCTGAGGAGGTTTCTGGGTTGTTTCACTTAAAGCAATTGCTTAGTGCTCTCCCACACGAAGCACGAGTTCATGAGATAATGGGCTACTGCTTAACTCATGAGCCTGGTATAAGGTGGTCTTCGGCTGTCATGATTAGACAGCGTTTTAAACAACTTGGGGTGAGCTACAGTGCTGCTGTCCCTGCTCTTATATTAGGTATTTTCATTTCTTCTTATCTGCCTTTTTATCTGCTTTGAGGAGTAACACTGTGCATGAAGAGTGCAGCATTTCCTGGGAGGAGCCACCTGCCCGACTCTTCTCATTTCTCTGAGACAAAGCATGGCCCTGTGTTTTTCTGTGGCCTTTTCACGACTGCATTATTTCACTGATGTATTCTAATTTTTGTTATGCTTATCCTCATAGCATTCTTCAAGGCCTGGGAAGTTTTGTAGCCTGGTTTATACAGAAAAGACAGACAACAACATGCCCATAGTCCTCCAGGGAGATTTGTGGAAGAGCAGGGAATTGAGATAAATTATTTATAGTTTGATACAAACTCAGGTGTACTTCAGGGCTGGAGCACTCTTCCCTGGAGGCCAGCACTGCCCACCAAGGACCTCCTCTGTAAAACTTGGAAAGCCAGTAAAACCTTACTTATCAAATTGTTTCTTTAAAATGTTCCCAAAATACATAGAATATAGCAAGCACAGGATGAAGATTAGGGAGAAGCTGCTTCCAGTGTTGCTACTTTCAACACAGATTTAAAAATTGAATTTATCTTGAGGGAAGCACTGCAGCCCCCTTGTTGGCACCTCATAAGACACTTTTGGACAACTGCTGTTAACTGGCATTGCATTAAAATAATTCTATTCTTCTCCTGGTACTGACCTTGGGCAGTCTGACTGCTCAGGAAAAGTCTGGCCTAGTCTTTGATGCCAGTGAAGGAGCTGGTGTGCCATATCCAGCACAGACTGAACTGTAAAGTTCTGGGTTTCTTTGTATTCCTGCATTTACTAAAGAAGACTGAAGCATGACAACAACAAAGCCTGTGAAGTCATTCTTCATCTGCAGTAGGGGAACAAAGGGTAGGGGCTCTCAGCAGGCCACATAGAGCTGTGCTCCAGGAATAGGGCATAGAGCCTAAACCTGTCCTATCTGTGAGTGTTCCTCAGAGATGAGCCTGATGGAGACTCCTCAGGCAGACATGCGAGGAGCTCCTGGATGCTGCACGGTTGAGCCAATTGCCAGGCTCACAGAACATCCCACAGATCTGTAGAAGGCTTGCAGTGTTTGGTCTAGGCTGCTGCTGCTTGCTGGCTATGAAGGCCACTGGGTGCCTTTCAGTCAGCTGCAGTTCAGCCCAAGACCTGCACTGCAGTTTGTGTCTTTCAGTTATGCAATGGTGTAGCAGGACTTCCCCTCTGCCACAGAAGAGCTCGTCTGTTCTATCAGCTGCTGCAAAGCTCAGGGCATCTTGCCCCCTCACATGAACCTGTTAATCAGTGAGATAAGCCAAGCCTGACAGCTGTCCTGTAGTGAATTATCTCTGGTGCCAGGGAGGTGGAATTCCCAGCTGACAATAAACATCTTGCCTTGAGAGCAGATTGAAGGATAAGCCTCGAATTTCTGACTGACAGACATTTCACTTTACAAACTATAAAAGCTACACAAAACTTTTACAAAGGAAAAGTCTTCTGCACATTCCCTGGTAATGCATGGGGACCTGTCCTCAAGCTTTGGGACGCTGGCCGTGAGTTACTCTTCTGGAAGTTGAGGGAATGGAGTATGTGTACCCTATCATCAGTTGATGGTAAACTACATTGACTCCTAATCTATATTATTTTTTTGCTAGCTAAAATATAGGTACCTTTATGTTGTGCACTGTTTTGTGTAAATCTACTAGTAGTTCTTTATTTTAACCTGTGTAGTAAGTAACTCTGTTTGAGGCCTTTTGCCTGTTAATCTTCTGTCTATTCAATTCCGTCTATTCAATTCAAACTCATTTTATAATAGACCTGATTTGCCATTTTTAAGAACTTGTGAGCCAGTTCAGGTGCGGCTCACCTGAATTTAAGTTACTGCCAAAACTCTGAACCTGAGTCAGGGTTTGTCTAATGCTTTCACTTGATCCACAACAAATGGGACTTGACTTTTCTTTTTGAATAGATTGATCCTCCCAAGAAGCTCCATGTATCAGGTGTGACTCATTCCACTGGTGTAGTTACCTGGACTCATCCCACAGCACAGATTGATCGCTGTTCTCTGACCTACCAGGGTGAAGATGGTACAAGCAAGGTACAGTGAATTCTTTGAATTCCTCAGGCCTGTAGACCCCAGTGAAATTACTCCTGTGATTATGGGCTCTGCCAGTCGGGACTTGTGGACCACAGAAATTTGAGTGGGAATCTATGCTATCTGTGACCCAGGGAGGGAGAGCTCAAGGAAGGCAATGTGCTGCTGTGAAGAGTAGAAGGTGTGGAGGGACTTAGTGACACTGGAATCCTCTTCCCAACAGCTCTTCAGGTGCAGAAAACATGGTTGCCTCTTCACTTAGAATAAGTTGTTATTACCTGGAAGGGCAGCACTCACCAGCAGCAGGGTGTCCTCAGTGTCCTAGGAGTGTTTCTTGAGACCTTGCCTCCAGTTTTCCTTCTGAGGAGATAGACTTTGTGTCTCAAGGATACAGGATGGATTTGCCTATCTGAACCCTATAAGGAAAGCCTGTAAATGCATATGGGGCTTGAGGCACTGTGGTCCAGAAAAGCTAAATGCTGTGCTGAGTTGGGTTGTGCTTTGATCTCGTCACTTGGCAGGAAGTACATCTGGGTCCCAGCAAACTACTGTTTGTGCTGGAAGGGCTGGAGCAAGGAGTGAGGTACATTGTCTCTGTGATGGCCTGCAAGGGAGATCACCAGAGCAGAAAGACAGAGCATACCTTCTCAGCAGGTAGGGACTGGCCTCGGACGTTGCATTTTTCCCCTGTGCTCTACAGCTGTTGCTGCAGAGATCAAAGACAGAGTTTGTGTCCTACAGATGCACAGGGAAACTGTGATTATAAGCAAACCATTTAGCAAATCAGTGGTGTTGCTCCTGGCCGGGTGTCCGCTGTAAGCCACACCATCTGGAGGCTTGGGAACAGGGTGCGACAGTGTGAGTGGAGGTTGCCCGCGCTGGTCACCAGTGCTGGCGAGCCTTGCCAGCCAAGTGCAGGACAAAACCTGCTGATGAGCTGCCAGTGGGCAGGAGAGAGGATGATAATGCAGGAGATATTTCTGCACATCCTAGTAATGGCAGGGCACAGCAGTGTAAGTAATCTCAGGGCCTTGGGTAGCTGCCCGGGTTGTTCTGAGGTCAGAAAACACACGCCAGAGCAGCAGCAAATCAAACATTTTATGCCAGCATGCTGTGGAAGCCTCTCATACTGTGTGAATGCCCACAGGGGGTGCCAATTGTGGATTAATTGTGAAATGCAGAAAAATTAAAGTCCCTTTTTTCTGCCACTCCCACCTTTATAAACAAGGGCTCCTCTTCTCGCTCTTATTGTGAGCCAAGGCTGGGTCTTTTTATATGGGCAGGCAGTGGCAGGACAAGGGGCAGTGGTTTTAAACTGACAGAGGGCAGGTTTAGATTAGAGATCAGGAAGAAATTCCTTACTCGGAGGGTGGTGAGGCATTGGCACAGGTTGCCCACAGAGACTGTGGCTGCCCTATCCCTCCAAGTGTTCATGGCCAGGCTGGATGGGGCCCTGAACAATCTGATCTTTGCAGGAGTGGCACCCCTGCCATAGCAGGGGGTTGGAACGAGATGAGCTTTAAGGTGTCTTCCAACCCAAACTATTCTAGGATTCTGTGGTTCTATCTCTTGCAGCCTTTGGGGACCCTGTCCATGTGCCAGCTCCCAGGCTGTGGGGAAGACCAACAGCTGCTACCTGCTGATGCAGCTGGGCCCTGTGGGAGTGCACAGCAGGAGCTGCTGCTTTCTGTGCTTCTTTTCCAGTACCATTGTCCATAGGAGCTTCCCAAGGTGAAGTGCCTCCTCCTGCTTTGCTGATGGACAGCTTTTCCTGCTCTGTTCACACAATGAGCTTCCTCTACCAGCATCCCATGGACTGCAGCCAGGTGCAGCAGAACAGAAATGCCTCCAGCAGCATGTACACCATTTACCTGAATGGGGATGGCTGCAGGTGCACTGTGACATGAGCACTGACAGAGGCAGGTGAATAGTGAGTGAGGCTCTGCCCCTCTTCCTGCTTTTTGATGAATGTAATCACGTGCACGTGACACAGATGTTAGCTGAGGCTCCTTTTGCTCTGCTGCATTCCTGTGTTCCAGCTCCTTCCTGAAGGGACTAGCATGTTTTAGGGAGGGTAGTGGATGCTGATGTACCCACAGGCTAGGGTTATGTGTATGTACAGTTCATGCAGTTCAGCTGATGCCTGTTAGTGATTTCATTGCTGGTGCTGTGAGCATGCACCTCAGCTCTGGCCACACAGGAAGTGTTGAGTGACAACGGAATCTGAAGGCAGAAGGACGGATGCCTTGAGGTGGGGAGCGTGTGTGAATGTGGAGGAGTCAGGTCTGAGGCTCTCTGATAGCAATCTCCCTAAACAACCAGAGAAAAATACTACCTTTTTCACCTTTCAGTGATAAGTGATTCTCCACTGAAATAAATTGTTGTACGTTAGTGCCAAGCCCCTCTGATCTTGGTGAAGTTTAGAAACCCAAACGCCTTGTGGATCTTGTCTCTAAGCTTGTTTCATCTAAGTGTTTAAAACACGCTCAGATTTGTGGGAAGTAAACTGGAAAATTTGTACAACAAGTATTTGCCCTAGTGCTTATGTGCAGCCAGAAAATGGAAATGGATTCCTGTGTGTACCATGCTCAGGTGAAGTGTACCACCATAAAATTTGGACTCAATGATCTTGAAGGTCTTTTCCAGCCTTAATGATTCTATGATCAACTAGGGTTGCCTGTTTCTGAGCACTTCACCTTTTTGTCTGCATTTTTGTCATGATGAGCATTTCTCATCCCCATCCTCCTTGTCTCTCCTTATCATCTCATGAGCACTCACTCCACAATCCTTGCTTTACAGGTGTTTCAGAGGCAGAGCGCTGGCAAGGTGGGTTTCTACCAACACTGGAAAAATTATGTGGAAGGCTTTCGAGGTCTCACTGGGGAATTCTGGCTTGGTACAGTACATAGGTGTGACCAGTGAAGGGCTAAAGATTGGCTTTGTAAAAGCACTTTAATGCTGAAATATCCAATCTCCTGAGTGTGCAGTCTTGAACTGTCAGCTTGTGTGTCTTCCATAGCACAACGAAGCACTGAGGGATCTCTAAAGGCCCACCAAGTATTTCCACTGACATCTTTGGGCTCTGGAGCAGTCCCAGAGCAAGCCAGACTCTGGGCTCTGTTTATTTCAGACTTGTGTGTTCCTGTGGGAGGGGAAATAAATTTTATTTGTGAAAATGCAAAGACCAGGAGACTACACAAAACCTGGTGTACTCAGTCGTTTTTTGTCTGTCTTGTTCTGTTAGTGAGCAATGTGTGAATCAGAGAATCCAACATTAAATAGGGCAAGGTTTTTAGAGTAAGAGCCTTTAAATGTTCTGGGAAAAATAATGTTGCAGTACAGCCAGTCTTGTGCTGGTTAAGGTTGTTTGTTTTTTCTGATATTTCTGTCTCTTGCCAGAATCTGAGATAAGACAGCATAAACTTGGCAAGTTGTCATGAAGTCTCAAGCAGGGAAGGAGGAGGCAGGAAATAGCTGATTTAACCAAAATGGCCATGGGGTAAGAGTCTAAGACTGCAAGGGTGAACAGGCTTTCCCCTTTAAAGACTAACAGTCTTTTATTTCTAGGTCTTGACAAGCTGCACCTCATGAGCAGCAGCTCCATCTGCTACAAGCTCTGTGTGGATTTGTGGACAGCCAGGGAATCTGTCCGTGCTGTCTATGATTTCTTCCAGTCAAGCAGGGACAGATACAGGCTGTCAGTGGGGAATTACAGAGGCAGTGCTGGTGAGGAGAGCCTTGTACTGGTGCTGTCTCTGCACAAGGAAGCAAATGCTGGGACCTGTGTATTTGTTTTGCCAGTCTTTTGGAAGCTCCTTAGGTCAGGTGGTTCTCTTTGAGGAGAAGTCTTCCTAGGGAGACTGAGGAGAGTGTGCCCATGGGCCTGTCTCATGCTGAAAACAGGAGAAAGAGTTGCTTGTTCATGAGGTAGAGAGGGCTCTGTGACCCAGGGAAATGCCAGCTGAAAAGGCAAGCTGGGAGGTTTCCATGAGGTAACCTGTGCTGATGGGACAGCAGCTTCTGGGGCTTCCCAGCCGAGAGGGCGAAAGAAGTGGTTTTTATTCAGATGGGAGTTTGCTCAACAGCAGTGCTGGCTTCTGCCACTGGTAAATGCTTACTATTGCTGTTGTGTCCACAGTCTTCCATTTATCCTTTAATACTCTCTTGCCATAAGGTTTAGATCTTCAGCTGGGAGGATCCAGCCCTTGGACATGCCCTCAAATAGCATTTTTTTAGAGATTTGTGTCCAGACCTATCTTGTGCTGTGGCTTTTCCCCTGCCAGGCCTGCTGTGTCCCACCTGAAGGGTGGACAAGCCCTCAGGCTGAGCAGCTGTAGTAACTTACTCCTACCTGTGCCTTTGGTCCCTTCTTTTAGGGGATGCAATGACCTACCACCATGGCTGGAAGTTCACAACATGGGACAGGGACAGTGATGTGGCTCTCAGCAACCGTGCCCTGACGCACCATGGCGCGTGGTGGTATAAGAACTGCCACCTGCCCAACCTCAACGGGAAGCAGAGGGAGAGCAAGTATAGTGAGGTGAACAGCAGAGCTGGTGTGCTGATTATCTCTTCATAGCCTGGAGAAAACGCATGGAGGGAGTGTCTTTCCTTGGAGCAGGAGGGATTTCCCTCCAGCTCATTTCGTTAGAAAGCAAAGTGATCCATAAGAAAACTTACAGCTCTTATTCTCTCCTCCCTGGATCCAGAGGATCTGAGCTCATGGCTCCCTGCTTCTTGTGGACAGAGATACTTGAGGTGGAGCTGTCTTGATCTCTGAGAAACACCTAAAGGAACACTCACTAGGAGCCACACTGGGATGCTTGCTTACTGTCTGATGTAGCCTTTCCTTTAGTTTTCAGTGCACACCTTGGGGTACATCTCACTTTACAGGCTTAATTTGGGATTGAAGATGGCTCTGTCCTGTTGTGTTCCAAGCTGGATAGAGGTTTGCTCTATATTAAGAGTGTCTGAAAGACTGATTATAATTAAAGTCTCTGTTTGTTGGAGGGTTAAATGGTATTTGAGGTGGGTGGTGGTAGACTCCTAGCACCTGGTCTAGGCACTTTAGTAAGAGAAATTCCTTGGTCTTTTCCCAGGCTGTGAACTGAGAGCCATGGAAAGGACATGAATTCTCCATCCCTTTTACAGAGATGAAGATCTGTCCTCAGTCTTCCAGTAATGAGCCAGTCCTGAGGAGGAGGAAGAAGTCTTTATCAGGGAAGAGGAAGAAGATCAGAGCTTAAACAGAACTCTCTGCAGAACAATACCCAAACATAATGATTCAGTATTTCTTAACAAAGTTTGATTCAGACAGCTTTCTCCAATACAAAGGAGACAATAGCTGACCAGCGTGCACCCAGGGACATCTGGATCCACAGCCCAACCTGCTGCCAGCCTTTGGAGCTCCTGATAGGTGATGTTCCACAGACTGGGAGGGGGCTTGTGGGGGAATCTCGCTTGTAGATACTGTGGTTGGTTAAGCATGACAAGGACCTGCTTGATCCAATACATGCAACTTCTATGAACTTTCTGTAAAACAAGCCTTAACACATGCTTCTTTCTGAAACCTGGGCTGCAGACTCCTCTTAATTCTGTCTTTCTCTGGTGCCATCCACTTCAGACTTCCAAAAATAAATTTGAACCTACTAACAAGTAATAGGCCCCTAATTTACATCAGAGAGAACTTTTCTGAGACTATTGCCTCTCCCTGTTTTGGTCTGCAGTTCTCCTCATTATTTGGGCACATTCCCTATTCTTACTGCAGAACTGGGTTTAGAGGAAACACTGCCAGTCTGCTGGCAAGGCTCATTAGCCCATGTAAGTTCTGTAGATGGGATTCCTCAGCCTCCAGTATTACATCTCTGCAGGTTAAAATCTTGCTGTTTTTCTCGCGTCATGTTTCCCAGCTCAGAGAAAAACCTAAGGAGATGTGCAGTAAATTGATGTCCACACTCCAGAGAGAGGACCAGAACAGGGTGAATGTAAGGGCCACTCTCCTCCAGGCTCTGCTCACCATCCCAAACCTGCCTCTCTGTACTGCTTGCTTACAGACAATTAACCAAATTCTCTATGCGACTGTTCCATCTGCTGCCTTCTGCTTTTTCATCAGCAGTGTGGCAGGTAGTGATGCTGAAATGATAACACTTGTCAGCCACCTCTAAAATGAGCATCTCTTGGAGTTAAACAGATCCTGCATGCCTTCCCTCATGCCCCAGTGCATGGTTTCACATTTGACTGGGGTTTGTTTTGTTTTTGTTTGCTTGCTTGTTTGTTTGTTTGTTTTACTCACAGCCATAAAGGTGAGGTTTATTTTCTTTCCCTGAGAAGATATTAAAATTCTGGACCACCAGCTCCAGGCAGAGAAGTATGAGCTCACCAAATGCTGCTTGCTCAAAGCCTTCCTTGTCTGAGCACACTGGGACATGGTTGTCCCATGTCTTAATGGCCTTTTCTATCGCAGTGCTAAGCTGAGTAATACATTTTAAAGAATCCTTCCTAGACTTTGGAGGAAGTAATACAATTGAAAATAAAGGAGGTCTTAAAATATTTGTCTTCTTTGCTTTGAGTGGTACAATGATTTTTCTTCCTATTTAAGCATTTTGCATGAAGTGGAAGCATTACCCAGGTTTGGAGTGGGACTGTGCAGTTTTGGTCTTTGGGGTCTGCTCCAAAACAGGCATGGGGCTTGTGCTCTCTTTGTGACTTAACTCTGTGAAGCCCTTAACTGATCTGTGCTTGCTAGGACCTGGCTGAGGAGAGCAAGCTAGAGAGTTGTCTCCAAGGTGAGGACTAAATTCTTCATCGTACTTTCAGGGCTGTGCCTCTTGGATGGGTGAGTGGGCAGAGACTCATCTGAGCTGCATTAGGATATCTGAGCCCTGGTTTGGGGGAAGGAGGAGACTAAAGGTGAGAGGAGTAGAAAGGAAAATTGCACTTGAAGTGTTTTGCAGGCTCTGTGCTAAGAGCATGAGAGAAGGACACGGGAAAGTGATGAGGGCTCTTTACCGTCAAGTGCTTTCTCCCTGTTGCCCACTTGTCTGTAGGCAAGGACAGATTTCAGTTTGTTGTTCAGTTAAAGGGCACAGTGAAGTCATCAGAAAGGTGGCTGAGAGGGAGAGGAGGACTGGTCTCACACACAGCCACTCTAAAAGTAAGTGTATGCTCTAAAAAACAGCAGGCATGATTGTTTCCTGTGACTTTTTCCTGTGCAGCAGCAAAACATAATCCCATCCTAAAGCTGAATCCCACCTGGGAGCAGGAAGTATTCTCTTAAGCAGTATAAACTTTGTTTTTGTGCTAAAGGCAAATGAGGCATCTTATGCGCAGTTTCTGAAGAGGGTTTATCTGTCACTCCTAACGCACCTCTCTTTCACCGGGAAGGGCGAAGTGACAGCTGCTGGAAAACCATTGCAGGAAGTCAGTATTCCTGAGCAGCCACAGGATGGCATTGTCTCTTCACGCAGGAGAGACTGCCCGCTATCCAGCTGGCCTCTGCGAAAGGACCTTTTTGGGGTTAACCAGAGTCTGTGCTACAGCTTGGGAGGCTGGGACTGCTCAGATAATGCAGTTTGTTTGCCTTGAGGAACTGGCTATTCTGGTTTTGAGGCTCAGGATGGTTGGAGTAGTCCCATAAAAATGTCGTATCCCTTTACTACCCTTGTTTTGCTGTAATATGTGGTCCTGTAACAGTTATGCTGGAGGGCCAATACATTCTCAAATCTCTGCCTTGCTCTGAGATCACTTACAAGTTTATATACTGGTTTGCAACGCACCCAGGGGCAGAATTTGAGTCCCAGAAGGATCCTCACTGCTTTGCCATCGCTGTGTTGTGAGGATTGCCCTGTGGCTGGGTCCTACCAGCCAGGACCCATGTGTTGTGATGTATCTGCTGTGTCTGGGACCTCAGAGAAATGTTGCTGTATTTACCCAGGAGGAGGAGGCAGAGGATGCCTCTTCCCAAAAGATACTGCGTTTCTGTATGCTCTGATTGGGAGAGAAGACTGAACTGTCTTACTGCACTGGACACTTGCTTGGAAAGCAGTGCTGTTACTTTTTGTCACCACTCTGTGCTTTGTTGGTTGAATAAATAGTGGAACGGTCAGTGAAGATCCAATTCTTCCATCATAAAGGGATTTAATGGGCATTTTTGTTTCCCTTCAATCTTTACACTGCTCCAGGATGCTAAACATCATCTCATCCACTGCGTATTTCTAACCTAGGACCCTGGAACTATCCTTTCCCCTTGCAGCCCAGGCTACCCAGGAACACCTTGCCCTGAATCCAGTGTTTGACATCCGGAGAGAAGCAAGGTGTGCACTGCTCCTTTCTTCTCCAGAACGTGGGCCTCTGCCATTTCTAGCTGCTCATGGCTGCGGTCCTGCACACCTCTTTCACCAGCCTCCTCCGGAGCCTCAGCTCTGTGGGCAAGGGACGGCTTGGTGCCTCATCTGGCTGAGAAGCAGGTTTTTATTTTTTGCCCTCATGGAGGCAGAGCTCTGTGGAGTAGGATTTGGAAAGGCTCTGCCCAGCAAGCTGCAGACGCCGTGAAATACTTGTCTGATCAAAACCAACTGGGGTTAACTAGTCCGTGCTGCTGATCCTCTGTCAGAAAAAACAAACCTGCCGCCCACCTCCCACGGCACCAACACACCTTTTGTTCTTCCAACTACTTCTTGCCCTTGGGCAGAGGAGCTTGGCTGTGCTCATTAACAAAGCAAGGCCATTAACTTGATTAAGTTAAGCTATTTCTTTAAGAAAACGTCTCTAAGCTGCACAGCTGGCTGCAGGCAGAGACTGCACAGCCTCTGCCGCTGAGCTCTCCCCGTCTCTTATCTAGGGCCAGGACACAGGTACAAGAAAGATTTCCCCAGGAAAATAAACACATGACTGAGAGATTGAGACACAGTGTTTGTTTGCAGTTTAAGAGTAATTTATTTTTGGTTTTAAAAAAACATTGCACAAAATTTGTTTTGTTGTTGTTCCCTGTTGCATGGACTTGTTCAGGAAAATTGAAGGCTGATAACTGAAATGCAGTTGTGGGAGGCAGGGCTGAGGTGTCTGGAGAACAGGGACCGTGCCGTGGAGTTTCTGTACTGTGCATCTCTGCCCGCTTGGTAACGTGGGTGCTACAGGGTTGCTGCTGCCCAGCTGGTGGGTGACAGGTTCTAGTGCACCTCAGGCTGTTGCTGCTCTTTTGCTTTTTCCTCCAGAAGCAGCCGATTCAGTGCATGGTTTGGCTTAAGCAGCAGACACCAAGCAAGCCAGCCCCCGTGCTTTAGGGAGTGGGGAGGCTCAGACCATCCACTGGTTGGATGGATCAGGGCAGGGTTGTATCCTGGTCCCTCCCTGCCCAGCCCAGGAGTGGTCTGAGTGATGATTTTGGGGAGCTCTTGAAATTCAGACCTAGCTCTGAACACCCAAAGTCTGTGTGTGATATAATGCTCACATTTTCCTGGCAGTTCTCTGGTTCTTGTAGGAATTGGTTGCCCTCACCTGAAGAGTTACTTGCTATGCTTTTAGGAGAAAAGCCTTCGTGCAAGAAGCCCTGCAAAGCCTGGCACCTCCACACCAGGTGGGCTGTACTCTGACGGTGCTCGCTGCCTCCGTGCCCCTGCTTGTTTGGCTAAGCCTCTGGCCTCCCATCGCGTTTCCCTTTACTCTGATTTTTTTTTTTTGATACCTCTAGGCAGCACCACCCTGCCTCCAGGGCTGCTCATGCCTCTGGATCACAGCAGCAGCACCTGCATGGGCTGCTTTGGCCACCCGGTGAGTGTGGAGGCAGGAGGGCTGAGAAAAGTACTTGGATTGGGAAAGGAGGGAAGGAAGAAGGAATAATACAAGTGCGGTGCTAGTTCTCCAGGATCCTGGCTAGACTGGGAGCTTGGGACAGGGATCAGAGCTATTTCCGCATTTCCTAGCACGACATGTGGCAAATCCTAATTTTTATACCATTAGATGTTGCTTCCTGTTTTGGAGAAGAAGGGAGTCACTAATTTCAATGGTGACAAAGCAAACTGGAAAATAAGGCACATATGGGGTCAATTTAAAGGGCTGTGCGAGGAGGAGCCCGGCCTCACGGCTGTTCCCAGCACAGCCGCACGCAGCCAAACCCCGTGACACGATGTGACCGTCACAGCCCTGACTGCCTTGGACAAAACAGGCTGTGCTGGGACCGGGTGGCACAAGCAGCTGCTTCCAACTGGTGGCTTTGTCCTCCAAGTGAGGGGAAGGTGGCATCACCCTTGCCTGAGCTGGAAGCGGCTGTGCCCAGCAGTTCCGTCCAGGCTTGCCCACGTGGGTTTGGCTGCTTGTTCCCCACATGTCTGGCTCTGGCTGGCAGCTCTGGTCTGCTCCAGCAGCTTAAGAACTGGAAGAAAACGGGAGGAAGACATCCAGTGTACAGACTGGGCAAAAGCCAGATGTGATGAGGCTTCTCATCACACACATGAATCCCTCAATGGAAAAAGAGATGGGGGAGACAGGTCCTGGTGGGGCAGAGAGTGGGCAGCAGAGGAGACTCCCAGCTCCAGGGACATAGGATGGGAACACAAGCCAGGGCGAGGCAGGTGGGAACAGAGCAGGGATGAGAGCTGTGTGTGGTCCTGTTATCTGCTGTGCCCAGCTGAGCCATCTTTCCAGGGAACATGAGGATGGAGAGAGGTGCATAGTCTGGCTGTATAATGCATCCCTGTGTAAGGGATGACTGTGGACATGGAATTTACTTTGCTTCTACAGCACATTCAAAATCCCAGAGCTGGTCAGCCTGACAGCCATACGGAAACCTTCAGTGCAGCACACAGAGCTGGCATCAGCTGGGGCAGCACGTGCTCATGGCTCTTGTGTGTGTCTGACACATGGCACAAGGGCTGCAGGGAGAGGTGACGGCGGAGTGTGTCAGGAAACCACGTCTGCTGCTTCAATACCGCTTTGATGTGCCTGGCCCCCCTCCAGAGGGGCCTTTGGTCCTGCTCTTCTTTAGTAGTCATTCAATAAATAACTCAAATGCCCATAGCAAAGCTTTTACACAGCCTCAGGTTGTGTTTCTGCTCTTGCAGTAGCATGGTGGGCTCTTTAATGGCAAGTTTGTATAAAACAGTCTTTCAAGAAAGGGGTTTTCTTAAGTGCTGGTGCAAAAGGGCTGGTTTGGCAGCCTCCTCTCTCCTTCCTGCCTCTAGCCTAGGTGGCAAGGCATCCTTCTGCTGTGCTGCCTTAGGATGGTGTCTGAGGTCTCTAAGGTTGGGCTGAGGGCATCTAACTTCAGGTGCTCGCAAGTGACTTTGGTTTGGCGGCCTGGGAGATGGCACATCTTTGAGCTGTGGGGTAACTCGGCTTTCTTTGCGTCTCCAAAGCGAGCTGGATTTGGACGGAGCCTGGACAGTGAAGCTGTGCCATCTCCATGGCAGGGCAAGCAAACAAGGTGTGTCTGTGCCTGCTTCACTCACAGCTGTCTGTGTTGTGCAGGGGGAGTGTGCAGGTGCCTTGGTCTTGGGTGAATGTTGTCCTGTGCGCCCTTGTCTGTGCCACAGCGTGTGTGCTTGCAGGTGAGTGCAGAGGGAGAGCCTTGCACCCCCTCTGCTGTGTGCCAGCCCGGTGTGTGTGCACCGTGCTCGTGGCAGGAGGTACGTAGGACCTGGTGACAGGTCACTTGTGTGCTCACCTGTCCTTTGCAGGGGTCTCTGCCCTGGGGCACGCTGTCATGGTGGGGGAGAAGAGGCTTGCACAGCCTGTGCCCGACTGCCTTGTTTTCTGTTGGCTCTTCAACATGCTGGGCTCAGCCTCTGTCGAAAGTCACCACAAAGTGGCAGCAGCTTTGGTATCTCCTCGCCCCTCCCGGTGCACAGGTGAAAGGAATGGTGGCGTCTCAGAGGAGAGGACCTGAACACCCTCCTGTCTGCTAGATGGGCAAGGAGGGTCTCTTGTCCAGCAAGAGCAGCTTGGGCTGAGCCGAGATCCACAGGTCCTCTTCATCCTGCTTCTTCTTCTTCTTTTTCTTCTTGTTCCTCTCGGCATGCAGCTGCCCATTGCTGCTGGGGCCACCTTTCCTTGTGCTTTCCCTCCTCCGTCTGCAGAAGCAGCAGTGGCAGCAGATGAAAATGAAGGCAATGAGGACAACACAGGGTAGACCCAAAAGCACGGCCAGGCAGACGGTGTTGAAAATGCCTTCCTCATGCTTGGTACGGATGAGCTCCAGGATGGAATTAAAGAAAGAGCTGATCTTCTGCTGCATGTCAGCTCCTGAGTAGGCTGCCTGTGCTGCTCCCTCTGCTTGAAAGGCACCTTGAGATGTGCTCAGCTCCTGTAAGCAGCTAATGGGCTCTACAAGAGTCCTTGGATGGTACCTGCAGACACAAGAAACCACATGGATCAGGTGCGTGCTCCCTCAGCAGTTTTCTCCATGGAGCTGCCAGAACAGCCTAAGCCTCAGCACAGTAAGATGTCTCCTGCCTTGGAGGGGCCTGGAGCCATGGGGGATGGACTATGCTGCCTGCTGTGTCCCTTTGGGTGTCTTCATCGGAGAAACACAGCCTCCAATCACCTGGGGTTTGCTCTTGATGGTGGGGATGGGTGAGGAGGGCTTTGGGCATCTCTACTTGCCTTGGAATTTAGTCAAGCACAACTCCTGCCCTTTGGATTCACATATCAGCCCTGGCTGAGCACTCACAGCATGGAGCTCTTATTAGACCTTTGTAGGGCTTGTTTCTTAGCAGAGGAAATATGGTCTGCAGGAGAAGCTTTCCTGTCTGGGAAAGGACTTGCCTGATCTGACTCCACGACTGTTGTGGAGAACACACAGGAGCCAGGACTCCACATGTCACAGGTCTCTCCTTATTCCCAATCCTGGGATGGGGTGCCTTTGGACAGACTGTTTCTCATGGTCCATGGTCTGGGATGGGCAGCACAGAGGCAGGGTCTGTTCTTGCTGCCCTGGCACCCCGGGCACGGCCAGCAGGTTTGGTGTGGGGGCTGTGGCTAAACCACCTGTGTTTTGGATGAGGACTATAGTCAGTGGGACTCACAAGCGGTGCTCAGCTGGTAGACCCCAGTGAGCAGCCCTGCACCCACAGCTGCTTCCAGGCACCCAGGGCTGGCCACAAAGGCGGCAGCAGGGGAGGATAAGAGTTGGCTGGGGTGGAGGAGTTGCTGCTGCTGTGCCTCACCTGGGAATTGCTCCAAGGGTTTGGGTAGGGCTGAGAAGCATTTCTGTGGCTTGACGTAAGGTTTTCCTCTTCCCTCAGGGAGGGAAAGGTGCTGTTGAGTGCCAGGGCTCTCAGGGAAGCCCTCCTGTAGGGACAGGGAGCTGCTGCCTCTGCTCGCATCTTCCTTCCTCTCCTGTGGCCAGGCAAAGCATCTGAGTAGAGCAGGGGCTTTGTGCTGAGAGTTCGCAGTTCTGGTTCAGCACAGGGGTCACTAAACTAGAGGCTGTAAAGATGAAGAGCTGGCAGGGGCAGTATCAGGCTCCAACACCCTGTTTCACTCTTGCTCAGCATTTTACAGCAGTGTCTTTGCCAGTCTTTGGGATTCAAGCCCTGCAGCCTCTTGAGGGAATGCTTAAATCCCCACGTGCCCAGGAGGGGAAACTGAGGCACAGTAAAAGGAAAAACAACTCTTTCATATAACAAAAACTTGAGAGGTACAGTCTGAATACCAAAGGTGTCCTGGAGGGGTTGCTCCACTTGTCCCCTCTGACACCGACTCCTTATCTTTCCTTCTGGCAGCTCTCACAGAGCTCAGGGGCCTTGAGGGAGAGACAGGAAGGGGACCCAGGCTGGTTTCGGCTGAATCCTTCTTGTCTACAGCACTGCCCTTCCTTGCTTTCCATGTCCTTTATTCCTTGTTTGGCACCTGCTAAGGGATGCTCTCCTGTATGGAGTGTTTTAGGACCCTCCAGCTAGCACCACTGTGCTTCCTTCTGCCTCGCTGTGCCCCTACACCCCACTCCTAAAGGAAGATCAAGCCACCAACCTCGCCCAAAAGAGCGGCCAGCAGTCCCACCCAGCCCTAACCACAGCTCTCGTGATGCTGCTTGGGCGGGAACTGCTGGGCAGCCCCCAAAAAACCAGCTCCCAAGGGAAAACCTGCCTTCCAAAATGCTCTCCTGGGACCTACAAAACTGTACAGGGTCTTGTTTCACTGGTCTCCCCTGGCTGCTGGCTTTCACACCTGACTGTCAGGACCTCAGGAGCTGAATCCCTCAACATAGATGCCAAGCTCTCGATTTGGGATTCCGCAGGTGCTCAGAGTCTGTTAAAAGAAAAGGGTGTCCTGTTTCTCCTCAGAAACAGACTGACCACTGTGGATTTATTGTTTCAATTTGCCCAAGCATGCAGCTGAGCTGGCCCCGATTAGCTGCTGGTTTCTCTTTCGAACATGAATTTCTCTGGGTGCCTTTCTAAAAAATTCTCATTTGAGATTTACCAAATGAAATGCAGTGCTCTGGGAAGTAGTTTTTGCTTCGGCTGAAAGAAGTTTATTATTATTATTATTATTATTGTTATTATCACTATTATTATTATTGGATTTTTGTCCAGTCTGCTGCATCAAAACTGGCTGCTCCTCACATCCCCTCATTCCACTACTCAAGAGAGGACAGAATTATCATCAACATCCCCACCTGAGAAATCACAGGCTACCACGCGGAGACTCAAATCCCATACAACCTCTTCCTACCCCCTGCCTGGAGCCAACTGGGAGCATCCCAGATCTGCTTTTGCTCACAGGGGAGATAAGTGAGACCCACTTCTTAAAGCCTGCTCCCTGTCATGACCTTCATCTTCACCTAGGTCTTTTTTTTGGGGAAACTGTAGTAAAGGTTACACTACAACATAAATAAACAGAGCAGCTTTTCTTCAGTGTAATCATCCATGTGATGCAGGTTTGCCATTTATCCATAAATATCCTGACAGCTCATTATCCAGGCAGGAATACAGGATGCCTATGATACACTTGACTCCAAAAAAGAAGTAAAAAACCCAAACAACCCCTAAACAACAACCGCCTTAATTTCAGACAAAACAGGATGTACAGTTTTATTCCTGCACTGAACTGCTTTATATTTATTGCCTCTAAACCTCTGGCTAGGGAAGGAGGGCTGGAACTTCCTTTTAAACTTGTAATTAATTGTTTGCAGAGGAAAAAAGAACCGGGAGGGGGAAAAAAAAAAATCAAAGCCCTTTGAAATGATTCCACTTTAAACTGGAGCTGAATGCACTGCAGAGGCCCTGGCTGATCGTAACTGGGGAGTGTCCAGCTGGGGACGTGTGGCCACCCTGGGCAAGCTGGATGTGTATCCCTTGGAAGCGGAAGGTGGAGGTACCTGTCCCTACCGTGACCAAGCAGCACCCAAATGCCAGGGCCATCTTCCAGCATGGCCATGCAGCTGGTTTTCAAACGCCTTTGCTTTCTGGTGTGTGCATTGCTTTTTGTTTTGTAGATGAAGGGATGTCTGTGTGCTAAATAATGGGGTTCTTCAGTTTCATTAAAAAAAAGGGGAGGGGTGAGGGGAAAGTAGAAAAATGATGTCTTTGGAGGCGGCAACTCCAAGGGCAGAGGGGTTACCCGAGGCCACCCATTACCAGCTGAAAACCTGAGTGCACCATGACGAGCTGCATTTAGGAAAATCCATGCTGCTGCTCAGTTTGGTGTGACATCTCCCCTTAGAAAAGGGATGAACATGCAGAGCTGCTTCCATGCTGTGGTCCAGGATGGGTGTGAACCGCTTGCTCCAAGCATGTGGAGCTGCCATTGGGAGGTCAGCTGTTTTTTGGGTCAAAATATAGGACCAAAAAACAGGGCCAGGGAGGTACTGACAGACAGGGCTGTGTCTCAGGGAGGGCTGTGAAGCACCCTGCTAAATGAGCTCTTTGTTTTTGGGCAGCCGGTGCTGGCAGAGCCAGGGGAAAGCTGACATGGAAACTGGCCTGGGAGCTCCTGTGGCCAGGGATGGACGGCCCCAGCCGACGGCGGCTCTGCGCGCCGGGGCTTTGTGCCACTTGTGTAAGTTTTAATCGACCTTGCGCATCCAGCACAAAGTTCTTTAATCCACACTGGCTTCCAAAGAGCCGGTTTGCAAGGGTGGGGAGCATCTGCCACTCCTCTGGAGTTATGGGAGGCCGTGGGTGGAAAACAAGGTCCTTTTGAGGGCCGGCTTGCAATGGCACCGCAAACCGTTGGCATGCAGGCCTTGCCTGGCTGAGCTGGAGGGGTAAAGGCTGCCAGCCTGTGTGTGGGGAAACCAAAACAGAGGGAGTTGCCTTGGCAATGCTGGCTTGTCCACATCCTGTGCGCTGCAGAGCAACCGCAGCGACAGGGGATGGAGGTAGAGCTTGCAGAAAAGCTGCAGTTTACTGGAAACTGCTATGCTGTGTCGCCATGGCAGAGGCGAGAGAGCTGGAGGTCATTTTGCTACTTAAGTTCTTTAGGCCCGACCCTCAACAGGCTCTTATGTCTTCATGAAGTTCCTTCCAACCTAACAAAGCTCAAGCTGCTCCTCGGCTGAGATGCCACCTGACTCAGGCAGGAGTGGGGCTGCTCTAAGGTGCTCCCTGCATCCACGGTGAGAGCAGCGGCAGCTCTGGGGGCAAATGACCTGTGGGGTGTGCCCCAAGTATTTCTGGATTATTTCAACACTCCTGTCCTCTGTGGCCAGCTGCACCTCAGGACTTGTGCAGGT
Source organism: Callaeas wilsoni (assembly GCA_013398955.1). Lineage (NCBI taxonomy): Eukaryota > Metazoa > Chordata > Aves > Passeriformes > Callaeidae > Callaeas > Callaeas wilsoni. The sequence goes on along the minus strand of VWPU01018110.1, from coordinate 1,492 downwards.
GACATGAAATCAACTGACCTACAGCCACCCCCGCTTCCTTAACGCAGATGAGACCACACTTCGTGCAGTTGATGCTAAGGAGTGCAAAGCAGGAATCACATTATTAAACAAACATTTCCTTCTGTTACTGGCTTTATGTCAGCTTTATACCAACTTTCCATTGCAGTGACAGCTGTGGTTCAGGCAGGGAGAGGCTAATTTTTGTTACAGCCTGTGAGCTCCCTGATGAGAGACATAGCTATGCTGTCACACGAGTGGCACCTATTTTCCCTGCTTGCACCTGCAGACTTAAAGGAAAACTGGATGAAACCTGACACCGAGGGTGAGCAGTTTCCTTAGCAGGGATTGCACGTTGCTGTTTCGGAAACGGTGACTAAGAAGAGCTTTGCCGCCGGTCTCCCAGAACTCGCAGCAGGCTACAGAAAACCTTCCTCAAACGTAAAAGACAAACACCAAAAGCCACCACCACCCCCCAGCAAACACGACCAGCTGAAGCTTCACCTCGTTCCCACCACCATCAAACCTTCCTGCCAGAAGCCACGCGTAAATGCTTTCATTCCCTAAAGGGAGTGATTTGGAAAACTACTGATATGGATGTTGGATAACAGGGTTAAAGTGAAACTATTTTGCAAGCTGCTGCCTGAAGCCCACTCGTCATCACCGTCTGCACACGCGCGGCTGCCGCCGGCCCCGGGATCAAGGAGACTCTGGCCAAAAGATCAGTTTTGACTTTAGGTGAGCGCCACTGTCATCCCTGGATGCGCTGGGAGCTCCTCAGAGCCGTCCTGGGCTCCTCCAAACTACGGCAGGGGCAGTGCTGCCTCTCCGGGCGGGCAGCAGCCCCCAGCCATGGCCCTCCCTGGGGTCGATTCACGTGTGGGTTTGGTTACAACAGGCTCAGGAGGCTGCCCGAGAAGCCGTGGCTGCCCCATCCCTGCAAGTGTTCAGGGTCAGGTTGGACGGGGCTTGGAACAACCTGGTCTAGTGGAAGGTGTCTTTGCCCATGGTAAGGGGGTTGGGACGAGGTGGTCTTTGAAGTCCCTTCCAATCAAACCGTTCTAGGATTCCGTGGCGTTCGAAATGTGTGGGTGCAGCTCGGGTGCCCCGAAACCCCGGTGCCAGGCAGACTGCCCCAGACACACGTCCCCTGAGAGCTGGTTGCTCCTCATCGCTCTTTCCCCAGTGTACTGTTCTCACCCCCTCCCACCCGGGATGCGCGAAGCAGATGATGTGGCCTTAAAAAAACCCCAAGCAATTAAAAGGCGAGAAAAGCCCTGGATTGGAGTAACACAGCACCGAGGAGAACGCCTAGGGAAGCTCAGCCCAGGATCCCCCTCCGGGTACTCCCCCGGACCCCCGACCTACCTCAGCGCCGCGGCCCCGTCCCGTTCCCGTCCCGCCCGTCGGTGCCGGCAGCTGCGGCGGCGGCCGGGGGAAATGGGCCGCCCGTCCCGCCGCGTCCCGCCCGCCTCCGCCCCCGGCCGGCCCCGCC
>VWPU01018108.1:0-30222 GCA_013398955.1 Callaeas wilsoni | reverse complement strand
GCCCCGGCCCCGGCCCCGGCCTCAGCCCCGGCATAAGCCCCGGGCCCGGCTCTGACCCCGCCGCCGCTCGGCGCTTCCCCGCCCGGCCCGGGGGCAGCCGCAGGCCGCGACCGGCAGGGAGGGAGGCAGGGAGAGAGGGAGGGAGGCAGGGAGGGGACGTCCGTCACCCCCACACCGCATCCCCTCGGCCCCCGGGCTGCCCATCTCCGCCCCCGCCACGGCGCCTTCTCCCTCCCCGTGTGCCCGGCTCCCGGCTGGGGACAGCCCCCCACTGCCCCGCCACCGGCTGTCCCCGTGTCCCCCGCACTGTCCCTTCCCGCTGCTCCGGCACCTTCCCCGCCCTGGCCCTGAGGAAGGCTGGCGGCGGTCGGAGTTTTCCCGGCAGGTTTGTGACAGTCGGAGCTTTCCCGGGGGCTTCGGGTCTCCCTGGTCCCTGCTGGGGTCAGCTCTGATTTACAGGGCTGGAAAACGAAGTGGGGAGCGCAGTGGGAGCCCGTGCAGAACAGGACAGGGCAGGCCAGGCTGGGATGGGGCTGTTCCCTGCTGCCAGCTTCTCCTCTCCCCAAAAATCCCCCATCTGGAGGACATGGTGGGGGCCCAAGGTAGGCAGAGGGGGTGGTGCCCAGGTGTGTCTCCCCTTTTCCTTCCTTTTCATTTGGGAGGAAAAAGGGTCAAGCTTTTTTTGCCTGCCCTGTGGTGGAGCCCTGGTTGTCAGCTGGAACGGGGTGGGTGTTTTGGGCCAGGAGCACAGGGAAGTGTTTGGTGAGAGGCAGTTCCTTGGCCAGGTTGTTTATATCCCAGATAGCTGAGAGGGAGAGAGAAGATGCTGGATCCACAGGGATGCACAGGGAGGATGCTGGATCCACATTTACTGTGGGTCAGGATCTCCATCCCTGCCTGGTGCCAGCAGAGCAGTCGGGAACAGGAGCTTAACAGATGACTTCCAGCTCCTGGCAAGGCTCCTTAGGACACTTCGCAGCTGTGGATGCTTCCACAGAGTCCAGAGAAGCTGTATCAGTGTGTAAATCCTGACTCCTGGATTTAGGAGACATTCCCCAGCTGCCAACGCCACCAGGAACGGATGTGACGTTGTTCGGGAGATTCACGACTTAACTGAGCTTTTTTAAAACTTTCCAAGGAAATCCTGCCCTCTGAACAATGAAGATCTTAGACCCTGGCTAACTCTGAGTCCTGCAAACCCTTGGTGGATCCTTCCTGGCTCCTCTGGAGCAGATGCTGAGGCTCTCCAGAGGGATCTTCTCCGGTCACTCACGGCGCCTGTGTGAGAGCAGAGGAAGCTCCCAGCCATCGTGTGAGTAACACTTGGATGTGGTTCTGCTCTGAGCCCTTATTTACAGCTCAGGGTTTCGGTCCGGCCCGTTGCCGTGCTGGGGAGGCTGCTGGATCGAGGAGCTGTGTCCTGCCTGTGCTCCTGGGGAACTTTTCCATGTGGTCCAGAGGTCCCAGAGACGTGAGCTGTGATGGGAATGGGCGAGCCCGGAGGTGTCTCTGACACCTGTGCCTGCAGGCCTTTTCCTCAGAGCTGAGATAATGCTCCTCTCTGTCCAGGGTGCTCTGAAATTTCAGAATATTGTCTGTTGTTATATAAAGCAGTGTTGCTGTGCAATGCAGATTTTGGGTCTCTCAGTGAGGCCTTGGGATGAAGAGAAACATCCCAGTAAGCAGTTTGCAGTTCAGCTCAAATGTTTTAATTTCATTTCATGTTTCTTTCAGTCTGTTTTAAAATTTTGAATTGCATTACAAAAATGAGGAAGTTGAGGGGAAAGAAACCCAAACTTGTTCTGAAGTGAAAGCAATCAAAACTCTCCAGTGATGCTGAGATGAGGGAGCTCTGCCTGCTCAGCACTGAATTTGGAGCATCTGGGGCTTTTTATTTTGCATATTGCCCAGGAATGCGCAAAGGGAGCTCCTGGGATGAATTTTTATAGGGTAACAGAGCCAAAATATTCCTGGAAAGCAGTTGTGTGGTGTAACTGCCTGGCTTTCAGTCTGGGCCTGTTTCTTTGGGGGGAAAATGTGACTATTGGTTTAAAACACAGGGAAAAAGAGGCAATGCTGTAACAAGGTTGGACAGATTTATTTATTCATGCTTGAGGTGCCCTATAGAAAGTCTATAGTAAAGCAACAAGGACAGTCCTGAAACACTTAAGCTATGGCTGGGCTCTCACTGCTTATTAATTACCCTAATTAGTATTTAAAAGGATCTCTTGGAGGTGAAAGCAGTGTTAGCCAAGAAGCCTGGAAACCATGGAGAATTTCGGGACCCACCACAGCCTGGGATAAAGGCAGAGCAGTAGAAGTGGAGAGTGACAGCCTTGACCTGACTTTCCTCACTTCGCCCCTTGCTGAGCTTTAGTAATAAAAAGATTAAAAATAGGGAGAATTAACGTGCCAAAGCGTGACTGTTGGCTCTGTGCAGCTAGAAGGTGACAGTGCACACTGTAAAAACAGTTCCCTCCTGCTTGCAGGCCTGGAGGAGCCGTGTTGGTTTGGGGTCTGCTGTGGGATTTCTGTGGCAGGGTTTGTAAAGGTTTTGTTCCCATGAGGAGTGATTTGAGACCAGCTTGTTGACAAGATCTTTTCCTTAATCCAGATGAAGACATCGGGTTTTCAGAGGGAAGTCTTTGACATCACCCGACCTTAGCATGACTGGCAAAAATCATTAGTGTTGATAATGCTGTCACTGCTAAATCCTCTAAATTGAAATAGCAGCAAATAACGTGGAGTTGGAATTGGCAGCTTGCAAAATGATGGATTGCTTGTCATCTCCTCCTGGGCACGATGTGTTTTGAAATGGATAAGTACTGTCAGGGCCTAGCCTAATCCCAAGGAATGCAAGACAAAGGGAAGTTGTTTTAAAAAGATACTTTCCCTTTGGAGCCTTTCAGTGGCTCCACCTCCGGCTGTGCTGCTCCTTTATTGCTCTGGAGCTGACTCCTCTCCCAGCTGTGTGGAGGAAACGCTTCTGAAGCTTACAGGGATTTTGATGTCTGAAAATAGTCCTTTCAAAGCATCTCTTTTCTGATTTGAGCATCTACCCAAAGGAAGCAGCAAAGCTCGGGTAGTGGGAGAACCCCGGAACACGGGGCCCGCGTGAGAACAGCGTAAGTTCTTACGTGAAATATTCCCGTAAGTCATTGAAATGTCGACTTTGGGAATGTCTGGCTGTCAGGTCCCTCTGTGCTGATGACAGCTCGCCGAGGTGGGACTGGTGATGAGTCGATTGCTCTGATTCGAGCCCTCTGTGTCCTGCAGGTGCCCGAGCGCCGAGCCATGCTGGGCCGGAGGAGCCGACTGCCCCGCGAGCTGAGCAGCCCGCGCCAGCGGGAGCAGCCCTGCCAGGAGGCCGTGCCCCTGCGGGCACAGGCGGCCAGGGCCACGGATGTGAGCCTGGAGGTGCTCAGTGGCTCCACGCCAGAGATCAAAGCGAGCCGCAGCAGAGCCCAGCAGATGCGGGACAGGAAAGGGCGCAAGGCCGAGCTCAAAGACTCCAACGGCCGAGAGGCAGAGACAATCACCTTCATCTCTGGGACAGCAGAGGCTCCCCCAAGCCAGAGCTTTTGCTGCTCCTCCCTGTCGCAGGCCTGGAACACATACAAGGCTGTTTTCTGTTGCATAGTGACGTGTGGGGGCTGCTTCCAGGACTGCAGTGTCTGCATTCCCTATCCGGGGCCTGCTGAGACCTCCACGGATGATGGGAAGAACGGAGACTACAACGGGCGGCTGCCAAACAGCCCCACCAACACCTCTCCTGCTGAGAAGAATGGGAACCAGATCAAAAAGTCCAGCATGGGCAGCAGTTTCAGTTACCCAGATGTGAAGCTGAAGGGCATCCCTGTCTATCCAAACAGGAACCCCAACCACCACCTGGAATCGGATTCCTGCTGCAAGGAGCTGCTGGAGAAGCCCTTCAGGAACAGCATAGAAAAGCCGCCGCTCCCGAGCAGCCACCGGAGCTCGGAGGAGTATTATTCCTTCCACGAGTCTGACGTGGACATCAGTGAGCTGAACGGCTCCATGTCCAGCAGGCAGATCGATGTCCTGATCTTCAAGAAGCTCACGGAGCTGTTCAGCGTCCACCAGATCGACGAGCTGGCCAAGTGCACCTCGGACACCGTCTTCCTGGAGAAGACCAACAAGATCTCGGACCTCATCAACAGCATAACTCAGGACTACAACCTGGATGAGCAGGACGCCGAGTGCAGGCTGGTCCGGGGCATCATCCGCATCAGCACCCGGAAAAGCAGGGTCCGGCCCCACGTTTTCATCCCAGCCAGCCAGAGCCACGAGGAAAAGTCCAGCCGGGGCAACGCGCCGGACAGCGGGAATGAGACGATGCTGGAGTCCATGGTCATCAGCCAGGACGGTACGTGGGGGTCCCTGGCTGTCCCTGGGTGCTGCAAGAGGGTTGTGTTATCAAAGCCATGGAGATGGGGCACCGGAGCAGGGCTGGAAGCTGCTCTGTCCCCAGGATGGGCTTGTTCTCCTGGGATGTGTGAGTGGAGGTCCTTCTGGAGAGCTCTGCTTCTCACCCTCCCTGCGCTGTGGCTTTCTTGAGCCTGTCTTTCCCTGCCCAGGAGGTTTGTGCTGAGCAATAAATGGGTTTGTGCTGCTGCTGCTGCTTCTGCCTGTGCTCATCTAAGGGAGGCAGAAAAACCGTGAGTCAAACTGAACTGGTACGACCAGACGAGCTGCTCATGCCAGAGGATGTCCAGTTACTCAGCTGGCTCTCTCCCATGTGCTGCCTTGCTAATGCCACCCTTAGACTCCAGTGTGTCCTCAGAGCCCAGACCTTCTCCACACAGTGAATGTCCCTGCACAGAGGAGGGAAGGGCTGTTCCACAACACCAGTGCCTCCTGCTTCTTCCTCCTTGTGGGAGCAGCCTCAGGTGTCTGAGCTCCAGAGCAAGTTATAACAGATTTTGTTGTAGAGAAACCTTGAAAAGCTGAGAGTGAGGGACAAGGAGATGTCCAGAAGTACCAGAGGAAACCGTGTAGGTGTTGTGCTTCCCAGATTAGCAGAGAGGCTGCTCCTGGGATTTAAGGACACGCAGCTCAGATTACCTGGACAATGGTGGAAGCAATGGGAAGAATCACTCTGCCTCTCCTGTTCCCTGAGGGTGCTCCCTGACAGGGATCCTTAATGCTGAGTCATCCTTTACTGTCATCCTTTACATCATCCTTTACTGTCTCAGGCCCTCTTGGTTTTCATTCCAGAACTGGCTGTGCAAATATCGGAGGAGACACCGGCGGATGTGATGGCCAGGAACATGAGGCGGCACAGCAGCGCAGGTAACGCACCTGGCCAGGGGCCGTGGCTGCAGGGGGATGCTCTGAACCCCCCCTGTTTCATGTCCTCACCCTCCACAAAGGCTGAGCTGGCCCTGCTCCTCAGCTTCCCCTCAGCTCTCCTGGGCTCTGGGAGTGACGGAGCTCGGACACTCCCTGGGTTGGTGGATCTTTCTGAAAAGGGGTGAAATCCAGGAGTGGCGTGTTCCCTGTCCTTGCACAGGACCTGGCCTGGAACCTTTCAGCCTCTCTGTGCCTTGACAAAGTTTGGGGCTGTATTTGGGGCGTGACTGCCGGAGGTCACAGCTGGATGAGACTGGGAACAAAAGGAGCTGTGCAAAAGGGAAGCAGGCAAGAGTGACGGGCTGTTCCGAGCTCTGATCCTCCCAAAGAGCAGCCCAGGGCTAAAGACAAGTTTCCTCCTGCGCAACAGCTCTGTCCTGGGAGATGGCTGCAATGCAGGCAGGGCTGTTCCCTGCCACGGCTTTGTGTGCCTTCCTCCTCCCTCATGGTACACAAAGCCTTTTGTGGCAGCTCCTGCCCCGCTGCCAGGCTGCTGTGCTTCCCCTGGGCTAATGGCACCATCTCTTCTCTTTCCTCTCCAAGGCTCTCCAACCAGCAGAGATTCCTCCTTCCAGGACACAGAGACTGACTCGTCTGGGGCACCTCTGCTTCAGGTGTATTGTTAAAGGACCCAAGCAGCAGGGAGGCATTTGCTGCAGTCACAGTTCTCCTCTTTCCATGTGGTGTGTGCTGTGCCATGTTTGGTTTTTTTTTTTCCCAGTCTACCCTGATCCTTATTGAAGCCAGATTCCTCCTGCTGTCTGAATTTCACTGGATATTTTGGTTTTTTTTGGACAATCAAGGAAGTAAACTGCGGAGCTAAGGAACTTGGGAGGTGGAATGTGTGCCCAGGGAGGAGAAGATGGACAAGGAAGTAGCAGATAACTTGTGCCTCTGTGATTTCTGTAAATCAGTGCCATCTCCAGCAGCCTCAGTGGCTCAGCCCTTTCCCTGCTTTGAGGATCTGTTGTACAGTTCCTGCTTCCTGGTGTTGCCTAAGTGAACTTGGGTAGGGAATAACTGTGTGGTGTCTCTGTGCTGATGTTGAGGTGCAGGCTGAGATCCTGCTCTCTGGGGACCCAAATCTCTCTGCAGGGGCTCAAATCTCTATTTAAAGTGCCTGTGTTGGTCCCACAAGCCCAAAGTCTTTTACCCATGGTGTCTTCAGTAGCCAGATCTGCCTTCCCCTGCCAGCCCTTGTTGCCAGCTCCTGCTGCCTTGTGAGGAGAAGGTTCGGGTTTATGGGGTACATTTAATTTTTGGCCTCTTGGCTCGTGTCCTGAGACAAAGGCAGTGCTGGGGGGTGGGATGGCTGCTCAGCTGCCCCCTCCATGAGCAGACCGTGGCGATCAGCTCTGCCAGCCTGACGTGAGTCCTGGGCGTGAGGCATTCCCGGGAGCACACACTGAGACTTGCCCGCCAGCAGCTCTTCCTCACTCCTCTGCCGAGCCCTCCACGTTTCCCCTGGGAGAGCCTGGGGCCAGGATTGTGGCAGGTGAGGGGAACACTTGATTCACTCCTGGGGGTTCAGAACTAGGCTGTTTGACTGTTCTGCAGGAAAATCCCTTAAAAGTGGTTTGCTTTGACAGGAAAGGCTCCTGAGAGTGTCTGCAGAGGGTTTGTGAGGCACTGCATGTCCCTTCCTTTCCCTGTGGGCACTCGGCACCTTGTCCTTCCCTTTGCAGTGGGAACCAGGAGATGGGGCAGTGCTGTCCCGAGGGCATGGTGCCAGGTGGCCTTGAGGGCTGCAGCAGGAGAAAGCTGCATCTGTGGTGTTGCCACTTGGTTGTTTATCACAAAGTAAACACGTCAAGCCATGGGACTTGTTTGGAGATTTGGGTGCCCTTGGACATGAAGAGAAAATGCTTCACTGAATTTACCAGCCATAGGATAAACACACCTGCTGGATTTTGGGGAGAGGGAAACCCAAATAGGCCTCGGGCTTTGGTGTGGACCATGGTTTTGTGCCTCGGTTGGACTGGAATGTGCCTCGGTTGGACTGAAATGTGCCTTAATTGAACTGAAATGTGCCTCAGTTGAATTGAAATTCAACATTGTGCCTTCAATTGTGCCTTTATTTTATAGCCTGTGATTGCTCTTCAGAGGTTTGGGCAGGGAGGAAGGATTTAATTCCTCTCCCAGGCTCTTGGGCTTCTTTAAAAGGCCAAAACCCTTTTAAATGGACAGTTCCAGTCTCTGTTAGAGCCTGTTTTTGTAAACCACTGGCTTTTTTCAGAGCATGCTTCCAGAAATCAGGGGCATTACTGAGACCACACCTGGAGACACTGACAGAGAGAGATATTTCGAAGATAAAGGGAAGAGACTGAGCGTTGGATTTGGCTTCTCCTCCCTGCTTTGTGTTTAAAGCTGTTGGTTTATGAGAAATCAAGTTCATGCAAGGAAAAGACTTGAAGCAAGGCCAGGCTGGGACTCCCAGGAGAGCTGTGAGGTCACCTCCTTCCCAATGCTGCCCGTCCTGAGGGACCCGCTTGGCTTCTGCTTCTCACTGGCTTTGTACATTGTTATTTGGAGGAGTTTCCTCAAGCTGAGCACTGAGGTGTCTCGTGGGTCACACTGACACAGCTCTGTGGGCTGTGCTCTGGAGACAAGGGGTGAGCTGGGCTTGAATGAGCTGCAGTCGCTGGGAAGAGCAAATACACATTTTTAGTGTCTAGTCTGGTATGAAGTGTGGATTGAACTATAAAACCCCCAAGCCCCCCAGAAACTCACTTAAGAGGAAGACTGTCAACTCGATGGTCCCTGAAGCTGGTTCACCTGTGGTGTCTTATGGGATTCTTTTGCACTCATTGGCCTTAAATGTTCTGGTTTGGTCTTTTTTATAAAGTAAAAGTTGTGCTCTTTACCTGTGCTGTGACTTTTACATTCCTGTTTTCATCAGCTTGGGGATTCTGCGGTGGGGGTTGCACAGAGGGTGGCAGATTTCTGCTTTCCCTGATGGACAAAGAGAATTTCATCCGTTTGGTAGTTCCAGGGGGATCCTGAATGCCGGGCTGGTGTCTGGATGCAAATGAAAGAGCCCCAGGGGAAGTGCTTGCTGACATGCAGGGAAACCTGGACCTTCCCTGAGTGGTGATGCTGGAACTGAGCTCTGGAAAACCTGAGCCTGGGGGGGAGAATTTCCATATTGTCCCTGTGATGTCACCAGCTTGTGGTAGGAAATGTGGGATTTGCTCCGGAGCAGCCCTGATGGCGGGGCAGGATCAGCTCAGGGACGGAGGTTGGCCCAGCCTCTGACCCTGTGACTTGAAGGACCAGTTCTGCACTTTCCAATTTCAGTACAAATCCCAGGATAACCTGCAGGGCTCCATTCCTGGCCCCTGATCTTCCCTCACCCTCCTGGGGCAGGGGCTGGGCAGGTGCTGTGGGGGGGTTTCCCTCTGGTGCACAGGACCAGGATGTGTTTCCTGGGAGGATTTCAGAGCCATGCACAGGTAAATGCTGCCTTCTCTCGGCTGGGAAGGGTCTCTGGAGATGTTTTTGTGTCTGGAGCCCTCAGACCAGCTGGGTGGGGCCTGTCAGCCCTGTTGTGTTCAGCAGCTTCCCTTTGGAGTTTGCTGCGTGGGCCGTGGGTTTCCTTGCTCACATCTGCACACGGAATGAATCCAGGGGGTTTTTGTCTGCAGGATGTTTGCAGTGGATGAAGCTGTCTTGGCTCTTGCTGGAGTGGGTTTTGCTCTGAGCATTAGTGTTGAGTGTTCTGCTGAGTGATCTGACTCGGTTGCCCAAGTGGAGACCTCACAAACATGAGAGCCTTTACCTGGCCACACACCTGTGGAGGTGTTCTCTCACACAGGTACTTCCTTCTGGGAGCCTGACTCAGCACCTGGCTTTTGCTGAAGACATTGTTTGGTTTTATTGGGCTTGGTTTTGCCAGGAGAGTCTCCAGAGAGCCCCCTTTGTGGGTCCTTGCCGTGCTCTGTGACCTCAGAGGGATCCCTGTCCTGCCCAGCCCCAGCATCCCACTGCCCACGGTCCCTGGGACTGAGTTAAGGAAGCTCAGGAACTCCGCAGGGAATGGCTGCAGGAGTGTTAAAGAGATTCCTCTTCCACATCCACACCCTGAGCTGCTGAATTATTTATTTCAGTGTGGCATAGACATTAGGAAGCAGATGGATGGACCCTAATTCCTCACAGCCTGGCCCTTGCACCAACAGCGGCTGAGGCTCCTCCTAAAGCTACGCAGTAACATCCAATACTCGCTGTTCCTGTTTCCCTCCTTGGCGTTTTGCTGTTCCATTGCTGTTCCCAAAGCACTCCCGCAGTCTGGGATATTTCCCAAATGTTCTGAGCTGCAATAGTCATTAATAAAAGCTAAGCCAGGAGCTGCTGTTAAGGAAAAAAACCCCAAATGACTGGGGAAAACTTCACCCTATGGGAAGCTCTCTGCAGAGCCTGTTGTGCCTGCAAGGCCTTGCTTTTAAAGGAGGTGGGGAGGGGCCCTGGGCAGGTGAGGAGCTCCGGGCGCTGCCCTCCGGCTGGTGGCAGCACCGGAACGCTTCTCCAGGTGACCTGACACAGGTGTGGAAAGACAAAAGGACCCCCATGACCTGTCACTCTCCAGCACCGCCCTTCCCAGTGCTGGGGCTCGGCACCACGACAAGGATCTGTTTGCCGTTTGCATCCCAGCGCTCCTGGTGGTGCTCAGCACTTCCCTGCCGTGGGCACAAGGACAAGGCCACACTCCGTGGTCTGCGGGGACTCAGACTGAGGTGAGGCTTTGCATTCCTTAAGCCTTGAGCAGCAGCTCGGACCCGGCAGGGTTTATCCCAGGGGAAGCTGCCTTAGGAAGCAAAAGGGTGCTCCCAGTTCACCTTGGCCTGGGGAAAGGGGTGGCAGGGGGTGTTTGCAGAGGACAAGGCCATCGGTGAAACACCTTCTGTTCCGCTGGCCGAGGGGGTGAAGTCCAGGGGCAGCTCTGGGCTCCGACACGGTTCACAAACACGGCCCCAGGCGTTCACCTCCTCCACGGGGTCGGGGCGGCAGGGATGGCCCCGTTCTCCCAGCGCTGTTTGCCTTTTCCTTGATCTCCCTGAAAGGCCAAGTGACACTCCTTCCTCCCAAAAGCTCTCCCTAAGGGTTCCTGACACTGCCTTTTCTCTGTCTTCTCTCAGCTGTCACTGGAATGAATTTGGGGTTTGCCAGTTATTACCCCAAACACTGCCGTGGCTCACACCAGCCATGACCCCGCAGTGGCTGAGGACAGAAGAGCCCCAGGATTCTGGGAACACTGAGGGAGCTCTGCACTTCCAAAGGGCAGGGACTGCTGCACCCACCATGCTCCCAGACCCAGGAGCTGCCAGGCCAGGCTCGGGGTTCTGGTGCGGGATACAGGGCTGAGGAGGAAACAGCGAAAGAACAAAGCCACAGGTTGGGCTTGGGGTGGTGCCGTGGACTCTGCTGGTTTATGGCTGCCCTGGTACCTGCCCATGCTTGTCCCTGAGGAGGGGCTGGCGGCGGGATGCGGATCCTGCTGCAGGTGCAGGGCCTGGCCCTGCTCCTCCAGCTCCAGCACCTGCAGGGAGCAGCAGCAGCACTGACAGAGCTGAGAACGGGCTGAAGCTCGTCACACCCCAGAGCAGCTCAGCCCTCCTAGCTCACCTGTCCCACAAACTAGGGGTCAGCAGACAGGCAGGTAGCTCATTCTGGGGCTAAAACCTTCAAATCCAGCATAGTCTGGCTTTTTTTACAGAAACAGGAGATCCTGCTCTTTTATCGGGGCAAAGCACAGACAGGCAGGTGTGTGCAGGGTGAAGGCAGGTGTGTGTAGGTGATGTGTAAGACAAACAGGCATGAAGATCCGGTCCAGAGCACTCCAGAGGCAGCTGCCCTGATCTGGGTCCTTGCTCACCCTTCAAGGTCACTGCTCTGCTGGGTGGGGGCTGCTTTCCAACCCCAAAAGCCCATAAAACTGGGAGACTTCATGCAAACAGTGCTCTGCTGCTCAAAAAAACCCACCACGCCAGGTGCTGTGCCAGGCCGGACTTTGCCCAAACAGGATTTTCAGCCGTTTGTGCCCATCCCTCGGGGAGGAGGTGGAAATGTTTGGGGGAGGCAGAGGGAAGAGCCACAGCAGCAGGGATCTGGGATAGAGCCCAGGATTTCCTGACACTCTCCTTGTTAGCTCGGCATAAAGGAGACCCGGGGCAAGGGCGGCTTCCTGGTCATGTGCTGCTCTGTGGAGAGCAGAGCCTGGAGCAACCAGCCTCGGGCAGTCCTGAGGGTTTAAGCTGGGAATGGGGTTCAGCATCTCTCCTGAGCAAGACAACTCCCACTGCCACTTCGTGAGGGAGGGAGAGACCATCAGCCCAGAGCTGGGAGCATGAGAGGCATTCACAAACAGCTGCAGAGAGCACAAGCACAGGACCCCTGGCACCCCTTCCTTCTCCCTCCCAGCCTGGATCCCAGATCCCTTCTGCCAGAGAAACGACGCACTCTGCCTGGGATATTCCACTTGCTTTCCTTTATGTTGCACTGCAGTTTTAACAGAGATACAAACATGCAGAGTGATGCCACTCGTCAGCGGGAGCTCGCACAGAACATGGTGACGCCCATCCGTCGCCAGCGGGGAGAGAGGCTCTTGAAATAGAGGCAGGAGACGCTCCCAGCAAGGACAACATCCCCCAAGCCCCCCTACATCCTCTCCCACCCACAGCCACAGACTCTCCAGCCTTTCCTTGCTCTAGGACAGCAGGTTGACCTCTCCAGCTGTGCTGGGAGCCCCGGAATGCTCCAGCTGTCCCACTTCTGGCACAAACAGGAGCACCAGCAAGGAGAAGCAGGGTCTGTCTCTACTGCAATAGCTGTGCTTTTAAACTGCTGTTTTCCCTTCCCAAGAAGGCAGAAAAAGATTTATTTTACAAAATACACTGACCCTTGTTTTCACAGGAGAGCAGGAGAGAGCAGAACTCAGGAGTACCCGTGCCAGTGGCAAAGAGTGGACGAGCAGCTCCGAGCAGCCCAGGGAAGCGAAGCAATACCTTCAGGATTTATCCCAAAACCTCTCAGATCTGGCTCTCTCAGCCCTAACACCCTTTTTTGCTCTAACTCCTCCTTCTCTCCTCGCTGCCCTTTGGGAATTGTGGCAGATGGCTCCGTCTGGAGCTGCTGTGGCTGCCCTGGGGCCCTGCCTTCTGCTCCACAGGACACTGAGGGTGACTCCGTGCAGGCGCCTCCACAGCAAGCTCGGGTGGGGGATGCTGGAAGTTTTACTTGCCCAAGGTGAGGAATATCCTGCCCCATTCAACGGGCTGACTGAAAGCGGGGGGGAAGGGGGAGAGCTCAGTTGAATTTAGCCTTTGAAAAGTCCATTTCTGGATGCTGTTCCATGAACCTGCAAGGAAAACAAAGACAAGAGTTCGGGTGAGTCAGCAGGACAAACAGCTCTGTCTGGGGAGGGAAGGATTTCTGCTTCCTGCACCGTGGAGTTTTGCTGCAACCCCACGCCCCCCACAGCAGGGAGGGTTCTGCTGAGCTCCTTGGGACACATTCCCTGGACTTTCCCTACGAACACCTTTTCCTTGGGTCAGTGGGAGCAGCATTCCTGCCAGCCTACCGGGTCAGCAAGTCCAGACACACGGGAGCTGTTAATTATCAAACACACACCCTTAACTGTTACCTCTGGGCTGGACACGTAGCAGCCATGACACCGACTGTGGGGCAGAGGGGAGATGGTGAAAGCAGATCAGGATTGAAGCTCCAGCCTGTCAGCTTTACTGGGAATATGGGGAATATCCCCAGTGCTCTGAGAGTAAAAACTCAGGGAGGACATGACCAGAGGAATCTGGTTTCAAACCAGGTGCAACCGGATTTCAAATGTACTGCAGTCCCAGCAGAGGGAATCACAGAATGGTCTGGGTTGGAAGAGGCCTTAAAGATCATCTTGTTCCAACCCCCTGCCATGGGCAGGGACACCTTCCAGGGACTATGTGGACTCAGGCTGCCACATCAAGAGGTTCTGAGGGCAGTCCTCTGTGCCCAGGAGTGCCCAGTGCACACAGAGGCTCCTCTGCTCTGCTCCCCAAGGGACACAACACATCACACCCCCATGGAGGACTCACACACGAAGTGTAAGTAAGGGCAGCTTGGTCTCCTTTGCGTTTCCATCTCAGGGTTTCCCCTGGAATGCCCTTCAGCGTTTCCACTTCCAGGGACATCTGTGCTGTGAGGATCATGTCCCCGTTTGGCAGCCAGGAGAGCTCCACTGGCAGAGATCAGCACCCACATGGGTGTCACTGAGTCTCCTTTGCCCTGGACAAAGTCTAAACTTCCTCTCCATCCTTTGCCAGCCAAACTTCCAGAGCACCAAGCAAGTGACCCTGCCAGCCAGGTGTCCTGCACGTGGGCTTCCCGGGAGCAGAGGCTACTTCCCATCCCACCGATCACCAGGCACTAGGGAAGCCTGGTCTCTGCTCTGGTCAAACCCTGCTCAGCTTCACAGAGAAGCTTCTGACACTACAGATAAAGCCAAGGGCAGCAAGGAGTCAGGTCAGCCACAGTAATCCTTCCCCCAGAGATAAGGTGTGGGGCTGCACTTGCTGAAGAAGCTGCGTGACCCAGAATTGCCTCCACACCTTCCCAAATGGCCTTGGGAGCTCCAGGAGTCATTTCCCTTCCACAGTGCATTTATGCCAAACAGGGCAATAAAGCCATAAAAGTGGCTTGGGGACAACTGTCTGGGGGCAAGTGGAGAGAGGGAGGGGTGATTAACTGGCTACCAAGGGAGATTAGACACAATCAAGACCATGTTAAAGTTCAGCAGAGATGGCACCTCCAGCTCTACACATGCCTTCTGGACTTAAAATCAGCAGATTAAGACAATTCCAGAGCTAGGCTATTCCCAGATTTTCCCATTAGGCTTTTACCCCCACGGACTTTTACAGACACTGGTGGCTGGCAGCAATACAGCGACTGTGCAGATGTGAGCACGGCTAGGACTGAAGGCCAAGCTGCTCTCTGTTCCCTTATTTGTGCCAGAGAGGAAGAGGAGAAGGTGCTTGGGAAGGCAAAGCCATGCAAAGGAACGAGCTGTACCCACTTTTTCAAAATATCCTGCTTCTTCTGTTCATCAGAGGTGGGCAGGCCCATGGACTTCTGTCGTTGGTCATACATCATCTTCTCCACCATGCTGCGAGTTTCGCTGTCCAGGTCTGACAGCTGAAAGCAAGATCCAAATTGGAACAACTCTGGGCTCAACTGAGGTTAATTTCTGAGCAGGCTCCGTCCCATAAAACAGAAGAATTCTTACCTTTGAGTTCTCTGGATTAATTTTCTTGGTGTTGATTTCTGGGTCGGTGGAGACCAGTTTGTTCCACCATTCCATTTTGTTGATCTAGAGGATGAAGAAGCAAAACCAGTTTATTTTTCTTGGACTTATTCTAAGGCTTTCAAGTCTCAGTCACAGGAAAAAAAAATGATGGAATCAAACTTTATTTGACAGTTTTCTAAATATCAGTAAAATCTGAACATAGATAAAGGGTATTTTTGTTTCAAACTGCTTCAGGCAGCCTAAATTTTCACAGCTGGGAGATCTGAGAGAATGTCAGATGTCCTGTTTGGCATGACATAAACGGGATTACAACAAACCACCCAGAGAGGCCCAGAGGGGATACAAGAAGGCACACAAAAAGGTCTGTCCCTGGATTTTCATGTCACTAACAGATGTCAAAACACACTAAGGGACAACTTTAAAATGACTGATTTCCTTCCAGCTTTTCCTGAACTGCTGAGAAATACATTGGATATCCTGGAATAGCACAAAATTAGGCTGAAGATGGGGGAACTTAAATACCCCACTACCAGGGCACTGCTGACACTGTACTCAGGACAACCACGGTGGTTCTGTTTCAGCTGAGAGCCCAGAAGAGGCAGCCAAGGCTGAATCCTGCCCAGCCCATCCTGCTTTACCTTCTCCAGGTGCACGGTGACTGTTTTACCATCCTCAATGAGCCAGGAGCTCTCCTCCACCTTGACCTCATTGAAGAGCTCCCCGTCAATGACAGGAGGGTGGCCCTTGAGGCCGACCTTGAGGCGGCGTCTCTGGATATCAACCACCACGTCCTTGCCCTTCAGCCTGAAGCTCACCTTGAAGGGGACAGCCAGCTGCAGCAAAAAGGAGCAGATCTGAGGAGCTGGGCAGAGAAATCCCTCCTTACCCTCCCATGCTGCTGTTCCAAGCCTTTCTGCCTTGGTTTCACTGGAGTCAGACAGAGCAGGGACTATTTTCCTTGACATACCGAGTGAGCAGGAGGTAAAAGGAAGGGACCATAAAAAGGAAAGCAGATTTTAATGCCTGGTTAAACCAAGACCAAAATTTGGCAAACTACAGCTCCTGGGAATTTTACTGAGTTACCAAGCTCTCTCCCAGCTATTGAAACACTGCTGTTTCCAACAAACTTCCAGAGGCAACTGATGCACAGGGAACTGGCTTCATCTCTTACCAGCAGCTGCTCTTATTCCCTGTCTCAGATTCCTCAGATCCTGGTCATAAAGCACTACTTACATCCAATTCTGAAAGAGTCTGTGTCCATCTATAATTTGGAAGGTCAGCTCCATTGCCAGAGTTGGGTTTAAGTTTTCCTTTATCCTTCTCATCTTCCTCTTCATCATCTGTTCCCTAAGCAATTCAAGTGTAAAGAAAGCAGCTTTTCCAGTGTCCATTGTAACAACAGTTCTTTCGTTTTATAGGGATTGCAGGTGAGTTGTTTGTATTTTGTTTCCACTTAAATTTAGCTCCATAATTAATAGATCCTTCTGTTAAACATGGCTACACCAGAAAAACCAAAAAGCCCTTTGTATTGGCACATTTAGGAATTAAGTGTGTATTTTTAAAGCCAAATTTTCTCATTTGTATTTTGGACAGGGCTTGGAGCAACCTGGTGTAGTGGAAGCTGTCATGGCAGGGAGTGGAATGGGATGAGCTTTAAGGTCCCTTCCAACCCAAACCATGATTCTGAAGTATCTCCAGACGAGTTTTACCTGTTTGTTGGAATCTGAAGATTCACCTTCCTCCTCCGAGGGTTTCACGGGGACACCGTTACCCTGCCCTTGTGCCTCTTTCTTCTGTTTGAAAAGACAAGAGCAGGAACACGCTGAGCCAAGAGCTGGCGCTTTGTGTCACTTCCTGAGCTGGCACTAGATGGCCTCAGCCTTTCAGCTCCAGCTGAAGAGCACCACTCTTTGAAAACAGGGAATTTTCAGCCCTTAGAAAAGTTACAGGAAAGAGGCACTGCCAAGGGCAAGATTCTCTTTGTCCTCCCACTTGGACAAAGAACAAGCCTGAGCCGTTCTAACCCCTCACAGCCACAGAGAGGACAAAGGTGCACCTGCAGATACCTGACACGGCTCTCACCTGGTTGATTTCGAGCTGCAGCCTTTCTGCCTCCTCGTCAGTGAGCTCCTTGATCCGTGGCTCGTTGGCCTCCTGCCTCTCCTTGGCCAGGCGGGCGGCACGCTCGGCCTTCTCGCGCCGCTCGGCCTCCTGGCGCGCCTTCTTCTCCTTGCGCTCCTTCTGCGCCAGCTTGTTGTGGTGGCTGAAGGCCTCCGTGATCAGCTGAGGGACAGGGACACCGGGCACAGGGGTTAAAGCAGTACCACCCACTTCAAACCTAAACCAGGCCAACTCGGCCTCCTGAGGAGCACGAGAGCATCTGTTAAGTCACACAGAGGTTGGGACTTTGCCCTTCATCTTCACTCATTTTTTTGACTGCAAATCTAGAGCTTTTTCAATTCAAAAAACAGAGGAGGAAGTGAAAAGAGAGGAAGAGAAAATTCAAAATATTTAAATGTGGTGCTTCCTAGTTACACAGGGAGTGTATTTCCAGGAGGTAACAGTGAAATAAAAATTCTCCACTTATTTTGTCCTTTGTGCAATTCCAGCAGGACGAACTGATGCCCAACCCAGCCATCTGAAGCCACTCCATACCTCCAGGACAGCTGGACACACCAGATCCAACTTTGTTACCTGTTTCTGACCGTTCCCACGCCTGGGCTTTTCTCCAGATGGAGCCTCAGTGCCGTGATGTAGAGGAGAAATGCTTGAAACACCCCCGTGTTTTTACACTGAGAGGTGAGTTCCTCCATAAACCTTGTTATTTCAGCCTCACTCCCAATTCTCCAGAGGTTGTTGTGACTCTGGGAGGCAAAATCCCAAGGTCTCTGATGCCAAGGGCCGCGTGCTCAGCGGGAAAGCTGAGTACACAGGCAGGGAGCCAAAGAATTGCCCCAGGGTCGATAAGGGCAGGGGTGCTGTGCAGAGCAGCACGTAGGTGAGCTGAGGTCTGCCCCAGAAAATAACAGAGACAGATCCTCAGAAAGGAACTAGAGGGGGAAAATTTATTTACATATATCCCAGGAGCTTGGGGTGGGGGAGGAATCCAGAACCTTTTCCAAGCAAACTGTAGTTTGTAAGCAAGCACTGAGTATTTCTGCTTTGCTTTACAAGCCAGGTTTGTTTACACAGCTCGACTCCAGTGCCTCCTGGAGCACGGAATGCAAGACGTCCATCCTCCAGGATGTTCCAGCCTGTTCCCAAACCAGCAACCCACGGTGAGGAAGCTATCTTCACTGCCTGACCTTGTCTGTGTCGCTGCCCACACCTCCCTCAGCCCACACCACAGGGGCTGCTGAAAGGGCACCCACAAAGTACAGTGACTTTCCCACCCTCTCCCTTCTCTTTCATGCCAAGGGCTCAGCAGCACTGGGGAAGCAGCTTCTTCCCCATTTGTTGTGGTTCCTCTGGTGTCAGAGCACTCTTCCAGGTGGCCATAAGCATTTTGACAGATGCCACCACCCAAGGGCACAAACACTTCTTTTACAGGCACAGATTTGCCAAGGACAGTAGCCAGGCACCTCTGAATTGCCACTCAGGTGGGATCACGCAGCCTCCAGGAACGGGGGAGATTTGCTCTCTATTCTAAGAAAAAATGACAGCGGGGTTCACCTTTCTTACTTTCAGAGAATCACAGCATGTTTAGGGTTGCAAGGACCTTAAAGCCCCTCCAGTTCCAGTGAGGGCTCCCTGCAGGAGAGGGGATGCTCCATCCAGGCTCCCCAGCCCGAGCCGAGGGGCAGCTACATGTGCAGAGCCGTGGACTTTGTGCTTTTCCTGAGCTGAGCAAACAAGGTAACCCGGGGTTATCACCTGCTGTGTCACCGTTAAGTCAGTGTGTCTGGCAGGTTTGCTTTCCAAACAAGCCTTTGGCCAGAGCCCAGCAAAAATCCTGCACTGTGGTACCATCCCAGCAGGGAATCGTGTGTTCCTCACCTCTGACAGGGGCAGCTCTGGGTTTCCCTCCCCCAGATGCTGGGAGCTGTTCAAGCACGGGACTCTTGGCATGGCACAGACACGGGTGGGATGGAAGGCAGAAGAGTTAAAGGCCTGAAGGTTTATGTTTTACCTTCTCTGCTACTCCGTCCTCTCCCCCGGTGAAGAAATCTGTCTTCCTCCTCAGGAAGCTGAAGAAGGTGTTCACAAGCTGGTGGAGAGAAAAGGAGCAGTGAGCCCAGGTCACTCCAAGCCACCTCGTGTCTCTGGAGCAGCCTTTATCCTTTGTCCTCCCTATCTGCGGCTGTGCAGGGATCGCCCTGGAATCAGCCCCGTGACAACTGCCTGAAGACAACGCTCAGCTGTGGAGATCCAGCCCCTGGATTCCCAGTTTGCAGAGAAGGAGTCCGTGTGGTTTGCTTGAAGAAAGGCAGCAGTTTACTCTCAGGTCCTGCTCCCATACTCCAAGCTGTCATCCGAGGCAGGAATGGATTTACACATGCACACATACCTATATCCCATATATATATGCGTATATATATACACACCATATTTCGCTTCTTTGCACACCTAAAAGCATGCAAACGCCTTATTTTTACAGCTGCCAGGGATCACCGATGAATGAATCAGCACCTCCAAACCCCCTCTGGAAACCCATATTCTCCTTGAACTTGTCGGATCTTTATTTCCCAGGAATTCTCTCCCGTGGGGGTTTCAGTCACAGGTTTTGCCACAACACGAGGGGCTGTTACAGGACCATTTTTAAAAACTATTTGTGAGTGGGATGCGAGTGGGACGTTCCCACACCCGCCAGCCGTGCTGCCGGTCTGCCCCCAGTCGGTGGGATCGGGGTGGGTCAGCAGATCCCCGAGCACGCGGAGATCCCACGATCACGGCCAGCTCTCACGGGCCGGTGGTCGTGCTGGGAAGGTGAACGGGGGAGCTCGGTCCTGCCCTGTGGTGCTCTGCCCCGCTGTGACCCATGGCAGGCACTGCCCGCGCACCCGGAGCCCGCCGGGACGGCCCAGGGGAGCTCGGGGAAGCCCGGCGGCGCCGGGGCCAGGGTGCGAGGCCGCGCTGAGGGCGCTGCGGCGCCTCATTAACATCACACTAATTTACGAGCGGGGCTGGCGCTACCGGGGGCCGTTATCGCCGCTCCGGGAGCAGCGCACGTGCGCCCGTGCTCCACGTGCCGGGGCGGGGCCCGAGGAGGCCGGGCCGCTCCCCGCGCTCCCCGCTCGCTCCTCTCGGCCCTGCCCCGCCCTCCCCGCTCCCGATCCCGGCGGCGCTACCTCGCGCACGCCGCCCTGGTGCTGCTGGGCCATGGCGAGCAGCATCCCGTCGAACCGATCCTCCTGCTCCGCCGCCTCCTCCGCGCTCAGCCCCATCGCGCCGCCGCTCCCGCACCGGGCCGCCACCGGAACCGGAACCGGCGTCCGCGGAAGCCCAAGCCCCTCCCCACCCGCCAATCCCAGCGCGTCCCCGCGCCGCTCTCTTCGTGGATTGGCTGCGGTGCCTGTCAATCCGATGGGCTCGCTCGCGGATTGGTCATGCGCGCTGTCAATCTTCCGTGGAGAGGCGGGACGCGAGGCGCGGCGGGGTTGTTATGGCGACGGGCCGTGCGGGCCGCGGTTCCCGGGGTGGGGAAAGGGGGTCCCTGGCCTGCTCCCGCTCCTGTCAGGAAGCCGAGAGCGAGAAGGTCCCCTTGAGCCGCTTCTGGTAGGCCAGACCCTTCCTCAGCTCCGTTCCCTTCCCTGGACACGCTCAATGTCTGTCTTGGAGTGAGGGGCCCAAAACTGATCCCAGGGTTTGCGTTGCCTCAGCAGTGCCGGCTGAACAATCCGTGCCCGCTTTGGCTCATGTTCAGCTGCTGTCGACCAGCAGCTCTGGGTCCCTTTCCATTGTGAAAAGATGAGCATTTTGGCCTTTTTTCCTTACTTTTCTCTCATACTGCAAATGGGAGCCTTTTCCTTTCCCCAGCCCTGCGTTTCCTCTGAGAGACACGACCCCTGGGCCGTTCACAGCCTGCCGGTTCACCAGGTTCCTCTTCCTCCACCACAACAAGAGCCTCCTGAGCAAGGCCAGGCAAACAGCCACTGATAACACAACTTCCAGGTTGCTCTTCCCAAGGCCAGAGCGCTGGGGCCGTTGAACGCCGGGCCCAGACGAGCGCCCCGTGTTTGTCTGTGAACCCTGGCAGCGACACCTGCCCGATAGGGCCTTGGTGCCATGGTACAGCCTGGGGTAATGACTCTGTTTATCCTGTTTGGGTAATCCTGATAAGGCCACGCAGCCCCTCCCGCCGCCGATTCATTGAGAAAACCGCCGTTGATGCTGCGCCGGGAACTCGCTTGGCCCGGCCAATCAGCCCAGGGACAACGGGGTTGGCTGCGTGGTTTTAATGAGGGCTGCTTAATCAGGGCGGTCAAGGCTGTGGAGGGGTGTTCACTGTGACCCGGCCTTATAAGAGCTGGCTGGAGCAGGCACGGGCTGGCAGAGCTGGGAGGACGGGGACAATCCGACCTGTGACATATTTTGGAAGGGATTTTACGTCTCTCTCCCACCAGCTGAGTTTCGACGAGGACCTGGCTCAGCCATGAGCACCGGCGTGGATACGGAGTGTGAGAGGTGCCAGTGCCACGGCAAGGACAAGCACCCCGCCATCCTGTACACCCTCCTGAGCCAGAACCTGCACCCCGGCGGGGCCCGGCAGCGCTGCCTGTGCCACCAGCGCCGCACCGTGTGCCTGCGCACGCCACGCGTCACCTGCCAGGCCGCCTCCGACGTGCTGGTCAAAACCATCAACTTCATGAAAAACGTCGCTGCCTTCCACCTGCTGCCGCGGGAGGATCAGCTCCTGCTGCTGGACAGCTGCTGGGTGCCCCTGTTCCTGCTGGGGCTGGTGCAGGAGATGGTGACCTTCGAGGTGATGGAGGCCCCGGCCCCCAGCATGCTCAAGAAGATCCTCCTCAGCGGCCAGAGCAAAGGGCAGGAGCCCGAGGGGACGCAGCCCACGCTGGCCGCCGTGCAGCGGCTGCAGTGGTGCCTCAACAGCTTCTGGAGGCTGGACCTCAGCCCCAACGAATACACCTACCTGAGGGGAGCCATTCTCTTCAATCCAGGTGAGTGCCAGGCCCTCGTGGCTCTGCCGGCCCACGCTGGCAGCTGGACACGGAATCACAGCATCCCAGAGTCATCAGGGTTGGAAGAGATGTCCAAGACCATCGAGTCCACCCTGTGCCAATCCCCACCTTGTCACCAGCCCAGAGCATGGAGTGCCATGTCCAGGGACAGGGACTCCACCACCTTCCTGGGTGAACACAGACCTCATGGCTTGGAGGTGCTCAGAGGTGGGCAGGTGTGAGAGCAGAGAGGGCTGGTCACCTTTTCCCTAGCTCTGGTCATTCTCAAATGCACTGGGAAGCAGGAAGAAAGGATGTCAAAACCTTTGCCTGCCCTGCAGACAATAAATTCTAAATTCCTTTACTTTTAAAGCATGATTTCCCCTGCTAGCTGCTTTTCCTCCCTCACCCAGCATCCCTGGAACAGCTGCGCCTCAGTAGTGCTGTGCCCATCTCCTTAGTGTGGACACTAGATCCAGATCTTAGAGATCCCTTCTGAGAAGTGGGGCAGGGTGGGAATGGGAGAACCCCGGACCTGTTTCCCGTCCTTCCTCATCTCCCTCTCTCCCTCCTCTCCCTCGCAGACATCCCTGGGCTGAGGGCTCCCCTGTACATCGAGAGCCTGCAGTGGGAAGCCCAGCGGGCGCTGCGGGAGCTGCTGCGGCCGCTGCACCCCGAGGACCAGGGCCGCTTTTCCCGCATTTTGCAGTTCACCTCCTCCCTGAGAGCCGTCCCTGCCGCCCTCATCACGGATCTGTTCTTCCGGCCCGTCATCGGGGACGCGGACATGGGGGAGCTGCTGGTGGAGATGCTCTTCGAGGTCACGGGCTGGCCGCAGGCCCCGTGGCTGCCCCTGCCCTGCTGAGCAGGCCCCGGGCGCGGGGACTTGGGAGAGAAGCGCTCCGGACTCTGCAGGAGCTCTGTTTCATTGGGGCCGAGGCTGGAGGATCCCCGGGGAAGCAGCTGTGGCTCAGCAGATCTTACAGCAGCTCCTGCTCCGCCTGGGCTGGTCTCCAGTCCAGGAAGCGTGTGTGGGTGAGGGTTTCCTTCTCTGCTCCCAGTTTTTACTCATTTTGCTGTGAACTCCAAGCAGTGAGGGTCGTCATCAGCTTGATCCCGTGGTGTCTGATGGCCTCAGTGGGATCACTGACCAAGGGCAGACATTATGGAATTAGCTCTGGGGTCTGGCTTCCGTGCTTGAAATCTTAGAAATACTCGGGAAATTTCTGCAGGGGAAAAGCCAGAGTGTTAAATCCTACAGGGTGCACAGACTCACCCCTCTTTTCCTTAGATTCTCTCTTTCCTCCATAATTCCATGAAATACAACAGGATTAAGAGCACTTAGGAGCACCTAAACCTACTGCACCTCATTGGGCGCTCTGGGCTTTCCTGTCTGTGTGAAAAGTTAACCCTGAGCAGAGCTGGTTTAGTGGGAGATCCAAACCTCCTTCCCTGGAGTTAGAGCCAGGTGCACACCTGGAAAACTTGCTCCTCCTGCCTCCAACAGCTGAGGTGTCAGTATTTTATAAGTGAACATCCATGTGGTTTGTATATAAGATGCAATAAATTATTTTTTTAATAAAATTTTTGGTGTTTTGGAACACGTTGGTGCCTTTTTAGCGACAGTGTTGAATTTGGGGTGGGCAGAAAAAAACTGCAGGCATGGAATAGAATGGAATAAAAAGGGATTTTCCATAAAAATCCATCTGGCAATGCAGACAGGTTGATTGCTGTCAGTGGGAGCTGTTGGATGAGTAGCCCCTGGGTGCTCCCAGCACACAGAAGTTTCCAGGGGCAAATCTCCACGCTGCACCTTTCTCCAGGTGTTGAGATCCAGGTGTTGAGCCTCTCCCAAGGGCGATGTCAGAGGCGGCTGCTCTGACTCACCCAGCTGCCAACACACAAACCCCGTCCCATTTTCCTGGCACCGGTGAGGTGTCAGGTAAAGCTGCACGGAGCCTCGCCGTGCCCACGGAAACGCCCGGAATCTTCGCCGGCAGCGCGGTGCGAGGAAGAGCTGCTGTGTCAGCCGGGGCCTGCGCCTCTGCCGAGCTGATCTCAGCGCCGTGACAGCCTTTTTCCACGGGGAGGGAGCGCCTGACTCACCGGCTGGCTCCCGCAGCCCCACGGGCAGCGCCAAGCCCGGGAGTCCCACGGGATTCCCGACAGGCCCGGGGACACGGGATGGCCGTGGGCCCGTCCGGCGTGGGACCCACCCGAGGGGGGCTGAGAGCAAAGGCGGTGGGATGGAACGGGGCCGAGGGCAGAGACCCACATGGGGTGAGGACGGCGGCCTGGACACCCCCAGTGCCCCGAAACCCCCGCGGTGTGCAACCCGCAGAGTCTGAGACCCCGGGTCTGGCCAAGCCCTGCTACCCCAGGGCCTGTTAACCCCCCCGGGGGTGTCTCTGTCCCCAGGGCCTGTGGCACCCCAGAGGCTCTGTCCCCAAGCCCTGTGACACCCCAGAGTCTCTCTCCCCAAGCCCTGTAACACCCCAGAGGCTCTGTCCCCAAGCCCTGTGACACCCCAGAGTCTCTGTCCCCAAACCCAGTGGCACCCCAGAGTCTCTGTGTCCCCACGGCCAGTGGCATCCCAGAGTCTCTGTCCCCAAGCCCTGTGGCACCCCAGAGTCTCTGTCCCCAAACCCAGTGGCACCCCAGAGTCTCTGTGTCCCCACGGCCAGTGGCATCCCAGAGTCTCTGTCCCCAAGCCCTGTGGCACCCCAGAGGCTCTGTCCCCAAGCCCTGTGACCCCGCAGACCCCGGGAGCCCCGGAGGCCCCGTCTGCCGCGCGCTCCCCCGCCACCAGGCGGCGCCCTCTGCCCAGCGCGAGTAACGTCATCACCACGCGCCAGCACCGGGCCCCCAAGATGGCGGCGCCCACCGGTACCGCCGGTGACGGCGGCGCGGCCCAGTACTGCCTGGTGAGCGGCATCCCGGCCGCGCTCCGCTCCGCGCAGCTCCGCGCCTACTTCAGCCAGTTCCTGGAGGCCGGCGGCTTCCTCTGCTTCCACTACCGGCACCGTCCCGAGCGCCCGCCAGCGGGCGGCGGCGGCGGGGCCTCGGTGCCGCGCACCTGCTCCTGCCTGGTGTCCGTGCGGCCTGGCCGTGCCCGCCGCTTCGTCCGCATGTACTCGGGCAAACGTTGGGTCGGGCCCGGCGGCGCCGCGCTGCCCGGCCGCTGCCTCATCCGCAGGGTCCGCCTGAGCCCCGAGACAGGTACGGGCGGGCGGGGGTCCCGGAACGACACCCTCGGGGCAGCGGGTGGTTAAAACTCCTCGTGGGGTTTGCTTAACGCTTTAAATCTGCTCCGAGGCAGGAAGAGCCCACGTGGGCTCTGCTTATCCCACTCCCGCTCGGGAGCGCCGGGATTTACCCGCCTTCAGTGGGGTGTGGGACCCCCAAAACCATCCCTTCTCTCCTGCAGGGCCCCCAACCCATCCCTTCTCTCCTGTAGGGACCCCCAAAACCATCCCTTCTCTCCTGCAGGGCCCCCAACCCATCCCTTCTCTCCTGCAGGGCCCCCCAAAACCATCCCTTCTCTCCTGCAGGCCCGGAGGCGTCTCTCAGAAGCGAGGACAGGGCGGCTGCCGGGGAGTCTGTCACCGAGGCGGAGCTGAAGCGGCTGCCCGAGTTCAACCCCCCTGCCTTCATGCCTTTTGGGAACGTGGGCACCCCCCTGAGCGTGTTCCTGGAGCTGATCCGGGCCTGCAGGCTGCCCCCCCGCATTATCAAGAAACTGCAGCTGGATTTTCCAAAGACTGGCTCATCCCGCAGGTATGGGAATGTGCCCTTCGAATACCAGAACACTGAGACCGTTGCCGAGGAAGGAGTTTACACGGCTGCAGGGGATGAGATCACGGAGGGAGAGGAGCGCCTGTCCCCCGCGAGGGTGACTCAGCCAGCCCGGCCCGCCGAGGATGAGGAGGGGCAGGAGAAGGAGGAAGAGGAGTCGCACTCGGATGATGTAAGTGGAATATTCCAGCACCGTCTGGGCTCAGCTGTTGGAGCTGTGAGGGCAGATCCCACTCTCAGAATTCATTTCTCATCTTTTAGTTGGATAAATGGCATGTTAAAAACGGTGTTAAAGTACGATTGTTCACTCCTTGGGGCAGGGACAGGGGGCCTGAATCCCCCAGAACTGCTTGGGGTGCTCGTAGGGGTTGATCCCAAAGGGTCTGATCCAAGGAGGAGCAGAGGGGAGGCTGGTGCTGCCTGGCAGATGATCCCAGCTCTGCTTTGCTGGGAGATGAGGTGACAGAGGTTGGGGACCACGTTCGTGTGCTGGGAGTGACGTGCAGAGCTGCACAAAGGGCTGACCTTGGATGCTCCTGCACTTGGAGTTTAGTCACTCGGAGGAAAATGGCTTTTGTGACAAAGGCTCCTGGAGAGCTGGGCTGGGCAGGAGCCATCCCACCCCTCTCCCTGGCAGACGCCTGTCTGGCCTGTTCTCCCAAAGCTCTGTCATTACAGATCCCCAGGCAAGCCATTCCCGTTCTTTCCTCCACCAGAATTAACTCAGATGCCAAATCTCTGCTGCAATTCCACCCCATTACTTTCTCCTGGCAACAGACCCAAAACCATCCCTTCTCTTCCCTCCTTTTCCGAGCTTTTTATTCAGTCTTTTCTTCTCCAGACTAAACAGACTCTTCCAGCTGTTTCTCCCAGGCTGTTTCCTGGCTCTGCAGTCGTTCTTTTGGCTGCTCCTTGGCTGGTTAATGGCTGTGCCCAGAACTGGGCAGGCAGCTCTGTGTCAGTGCCAAGGAGCTGCTTCCCGGGAGCCCACACAATCTCCGTGGGGATCAGCTGGAGTGGAATTAATTCGTTGCTAGTGCTGACTTCAGGTCCAGCACACCTGCTCCTTTATGGGGCAGGTCGGGGCCGTGGGGCGGGTGTGCCGTGGCGCGGGTGGGCTGCGGGGTTTCTCCCTGCTGACGCTGGCGTTGCTCGGGGAATGAGCTCATCCGCCGTGTCGGGGCCTGAGCCGCGGGCCGGGGCCGGCGCTGCCGCCGGAGCTGCTCCCCGGGGATGGTGCCGGGCAGGGAGCGGGAGGGGGCTGTGCCGGCGCCCCCAGCGCCCTCCTGGGCTGTCCTTGCAGGACAATGACACGTGTGAGGAGTGGGAGCGGCACGAGGCCCTGCACGAGGACGTGACGCAGCAGCAGCGGGTGCGGGAGCGGCTCTTCGAGGAGGAGATCGAGCTCAAGTGGGAGAAGGGCGGCTCCGGCCTCGTGTTCTACACGGATGCCCAGTTCTGGCAGCAGGAGGATGGAGGTGACGTTGGTGTTTGTGTCCCTGAGCCCACGAGCTTAAATCGGGTCCAGGTCAGCTGGAGCCACCAGCACCTTGCCGTGGCTTCTGAGCCGTCCTTTGGGCCCAAAGCTGGTCACCAGAGACCCCCAGAGATCGCCGTGGTGCCGCTGGCAGCCTCTTGGGTGGGCAGTGGCATCTGGGGAGTCTGATGCTGTTTCCTCTGTGCTGGCACTGCTGAGGCACCACCTCGAGTGCTGTGTCCAGGTCTGGGCCCTCGCTGCACCAGAGACATGGAGGGGCTCGGGAGTGTCCAGGGAAAGGGCTGGAGCTGGGAAAGGGGCTCAGCCTGGAGGAAAGGAGGCTCAGGGGGGACCTTGTGGCTCTGCACAAGTCCCTGACAGGAGAGGGCAGCTGAGGGGGGTCAGGCTCTGCTCCCAGGGAACAGGGACAGGAGGAGAGGGAACAGCCTCAGGCTGGGCCAGGGGAGGACATCAGGAAGGATTTCCTCATGGAAAGGATGGTCAGGCCCAGGGAGGTTTGGAGTCCCCATCCGTGGAGGTGTCCAAGGAATGGCTGGATGTGGCACTCAGTCCTCTGGGCTCGGGACAAAGTGGGAACTGGTCACAGTTGGACTGAATGGTCTTGGAGATCTTCTCCAACCTCAGTCATTCTGTGATTCCTTCCCATTTTGTTAGAGAAAACAGAGAGCTGGGCCAGCAGCAAATACCTCCCCTGTGCCAGACCTCACCAGAGGTGCTGCTTCCCCTCTCTTGCAGACTTCGACGAGCAGACGGCTGACGACTGGGACGTGGACATGAGCATCTACTATGACAAAGGTATCAGAGCTGAGCCACCCACCCCACGGAAACCAGGGAAATTCTGACCATGCGGAATTTGGGAAGCTCTTTGTCATTCTTTGAAAGCATCCAAGCCGTCAGTGAACCTGAAACAATGTTTTTCTGGTTTGGCAGCAAGGGTTGCCAAAAAGAACAGGTTCTGCCTCCTCTGCCTGGTGCTCTGGGGAAAATGGTGGTGGTGAGCTGTGAGCTGTGCTGACCGTGGCTGCTTTCTCCCCAGATGGAGGGGATAAGGATGCTCGGGACTCAGTGCAGATGTGGCTGGAGCAGCGGCTCCGGGATGGGCTGGAGGATGGATCTGTGTCAGGGCAGCACATCGGCACCTTCGAGAGATACACCAAGGTGAGCTCTGGGTGCTGCTCCGGGCAGGAAGGGCTGTGCCAGGGGCAATGCCCGTGGGATGTGGGTGAGGAGGAGGAGAGGTCTTGGCTGTGGGAAGAGGGCAGAAGGCTCTGGGAACATAAGGGTGGGATTTGTCCAGCAAGTCTGTGATGGTTTTTCCCCTCTCCCAGGGCTTTGGCAGGAAGGTCCTGGAGCAGCAGGGCTGGACAGAGGGGCTGGGCCTGGGGAGCAGCAACTCTGGGATGGCCGAAGCTCTGGATAACGAGGGTCAGAACCCCAGGTGCAAGAGGGGGCTGGGGTAAGTACCCAAGTGCCCTCCCAGCCCCTGTTCCCCTGGGCTCTGGGCTCACAGCAGCTGACAGGCTGCAAAGGGAGCCGAGCGGGGACAGGGCTGTCCCAGGGATGTGCCTTTCCCTGCACAGCTGGGGAATTCCACAGCACTCCCTAGCCAAACAGGCTGCTCTTCCTGACAATCCACGGCTCCTCAGTGGAGCCCGTGGGGCTGGAGCAGCACTGGAACCATGTGCAGGTCTATGGAAGGTGTCCCTGCCTGTGGCAGGGGGTGGGACTGGATGGGTTTAAGGTCCCTTCCAAGCCAAACCATTCCCAGGAAACGAGCTGGGAAGCACAGGGATGCCCGATGGCCTCTGCAGCCTCCAACCAAACCTTTCCTGCTTCCTTCCAGGTACCACGGGGAGAAGCTGCCAACTTTTATCAGGAAGAAGAAGCCGCGTGGGGACAGTTCTGTTGTCATCTCCACCATCTACGATGACCCTGAGCCCCAGGACACGGGTGACCAGCTGCTCCGGCGCCAGCCTCCCACGGCCATGAAGTACAGGCAGGACATGGCCTTTGTCCGGGCGTCCCACCCCGCCCTGGGCAGCCTCAGGGCCCAGCCACACTGAGCAGGGACTGGCACAGCCTTTGTCCTGCTCCCCAGTCCAGGCTGGCTCCTGGTCTCAGTGGGAAGCAGGGTGTTTATATATTTCTTTTTAGTAAAAATACGGATTTGTAATAAAAATTGCCATGGTGGAGGTTATTTCCCCGCTAATTGAACCCTTCAAATGAAAAGAAATGGCGTGCATTAGGAGTGGGGAAGGACGTGGCGGGGTTAAAACTTACCTTTGTGCTGGAGTCAACCAAATGTGTGTGTTTGGTGAGGCTAAAGAAGCAGAACTCACAGCTGAGGGCGGCCTGGGGAGGACAAGTACAGACAGGGCGCAGTAACTGTCCTGCTGCTGCCCCAGCGTTCCTTGGGCGTGGTGATCCCACACTCCTGGGAGAAACTCGTGGGGATGAAAGGCTTGTCCTGGCAGCCTGCAGAGGAATGCTCGGGGAGGCGTTGCCCTGTGCTGGGGGTAGCGGGTGCTTTCCAAGGGGCGCTGCCCCGTTCTCCTGACACAGGCGCCGGCAGAGGGAAGAGCTCCGTCCCACTGACCCAGTGCTGGAGGGCTGAGTGTGAACGGTCAAAGCCAGGCCCTGTGCAACTTCCTTGAGGGGTGAAGGGGGGAAA
Source organism: Callaeas wilsoni (assembly GCA_013398955.1). Lineage (NCBI taxonomy): Eukaryota > Metazoa > Chordata > Aves > Passeriformes > Callaeidae > Callaeas > Callaeas wilsoni. Next base: position 481 of record VWPU01018108.1, on the reverse strand, counting down.
TGCAGGGAGGAATTCCTCGTACCTGGAAGGAGGGTGTAGCCACGCAGGAGTCAGGTCCTTCTCCCAGGCAACGAGTGGCAGGACAAAAGGACATGGTCTTAAACTGCTTCAGGAAGGTTTAGGGTGGACATTAGGAAGAATTTCACAGAAAGGGGGATTGGACGTTGGCAACAGGCTGCCCAGGGAGGTGGTGGAGGCACTGTGCTCGGTGGTCTTTAAGGAAAGACTGGGCGTGGCACTCAGTGCCCTGGTGCTGTTTGGTCAGAGTTAGGACTCGATGGTCTCAGAGCTGTTTTCCAGTCCAATTGCTGCTGTGATTCCCTTGGAAAAGAGCGGTCTGGGGCTGTGCTGGAGGGAAGGAGCCGGCGCCGGGACTCGAACCGGGAGCCTCGGCGGGGCTCGGAGCCGCGGCCGGGCCGGAGCTGCGCGCCCTCCGGCCACCAGGGGGCGCGGGGGAGCGGCGGCCGCTCCGCGCCCGGAA